>PNEQ01067816.1:11840-43029 GCA_003012365.1 Medauroidea extradentata | reverse complement strand
AGTCTTAGTTATTTACGTAAAATGTTGTTACCGAGTCTCCAATTATTTATAAATTAACAGCAAGTGTGCATTCGTATGCGAGCGTGTGATATAGGTCTATAATTTCTGTAAAATGTACATTTAAATCAAAAACTCATGTTCTTCGTATTGAGGTTAGGTTTTTCTACTAGAAACCGAATTTGAAGTGTTTATTTATTGAGTATTATTTTTTTCAGCTACTCTTAAGTGACAGTTTTCTTAATAAACAATATTTTGGGAAAAATCTAACTTCCCTAGTTGAAGCACAGACTGCTATTTTATTAATAATGTACATTATACAGTTTTAAATGTTTTACTAACACTAAGTTTTGTGATATTCTATTGTAAACTGTATATGGGAAATTATTAAAGTTGCTAAGCTTATGATTATGAGTTCTCAGAGGAGACTTATTTTTAACGTTTAGAAAAACCTCTGAGACCCACTAATTACATATTTAAAAATCAGGCCTCCAGTTTCTGCAAGTATGTATAAATACACTCACGAATCATTAAAACATCACCGTGAACCCGAAGGTAAAATCTATTATCCAATTTTGGTGTGTGTTACAAGTCTGGACGTTAATATCTATGTGATTTAGAGGACCAAAAGATACATATGGTAAAGTTTAAATATTGTATTAGACAAACAACGGGAACAATTAATAGTTTTAGCTATCATCAAGGACTCCACTAAAATTACTCTTAAGTATTTAGTAAAATAGTATTGTTTTCCACTGGTTAACACATTGCATTTTTGTATCGTTTAAGTTAAACCACTGTTCGATAATAGTCAGTTTTTCAGGTATTTAAATTTAAGTTGTTTTTTTATTCTTTCCACAGTTTTTCACCAATTGTACTTGCATTCCAAACTTAAACATGTCGACTGTTGCCGGTGAGGGGAGTCCATCATTCATTGACGACCCTTCCATCATTGTGGATAACGGACCCTGTGGGGTGGACTGCTCGAAAATGCTCTACTCATATGTCTTGATTGGTTTCGTTATACACGTACTCAGCAGTTCTGGAAGAGTCGGAAGTATCTTAATAAATTTTAGGTATGCCTACTCTATAGTACATTGTTTTCATAATATTTTTGGAGTAAATATAATTGTGTTACCAAAGTATGCCTTTTGAACACTTCTCATTGATAGCGTACAATCTGACTTGTATTACTTATTGCCTGCTATACAGACAGCTTTACCGATCCGAGACCGATCAGTCTTAGTCGGTAACCACTGCTGAATTATATTTAAGTCATGCTGTAAACGTGTTACATTCACTAACCAAACGTTATAATTCTTTGTTAACGGTCATTCAAATGGGGGCTATTTAGTAATTTATTACCTTAGAGATATTTTATATTTGCAGTTTGTTATTCTTGTTGTGTTCATACTCCGATAGTACCAAACTATTCATGTAGTTTCATAAAATCTTATACACCACTGCAATAGGTCACAATTTCTAGCTTTACTAGGAAAATTGCTCTGAAAATGTTTTCTCACATCCTCTCGTGTATCGAGTTCGTAATAATACAGTTTCGGTATATTGCAGTTTCGCAGCAGACATATGCCTAACGCTAATGTAGCAGAAGATAAGAAATTTTAGAATTAGTTATTTAATGGACGCTGCTGCTAATATTAATTCGTGATAATAATGATTTCTTGCAATGTCTGCAAACAATTCTTGGGCTTCAAACGTAATATTCGACTCCTACAGTGGGTTGGTCCTAATATACTGCGTGTTTCTCGTATCAAACGAGAATTTAAAACAGTACAGAGAGTTCACAAGTAGATCAAAATAGTTAAACAAATTTAATATTGTATCCTGTTCTCAAATTTTGTGATGCAGCTGTTTATTGCTCAGATGTGGCGAAATTGTATTCCTTTCGGTTATAACCACAAACCCTGGATGAAATTACATTTTTAGTGCCCTTAATATAGTCTTCCTTTATCAAAACTGGCTAATTTTAATTTTATCACTACAAAATACCGAGAGATTATTTCACTCATTTCATTTTATTACAAACGAGAGAACTGTTTTTTTTTTTGTAAAGCAGCAGTTAGTTACATTGGGATATTCTTGTTTTCGTTAGTTTTGATACCTGTAGTAATTAAAATTTTTATCAATTAAAGCAGAAAGGTCCGAAAGCGATATCTTTAAATTTGACTGAGCCCCGCCAAGTTTTATTTTACATTACTCAAGACAGGGCTCCCAGGAAGGCAGCGCCCTTAAGGTCAAAAAGTAATAAGCGACCCCTCCAGACAACATAATTTTTTCAGAGTGCGTGGTAACTGGGAGTGATTACCGAAATTACTTAATATCCATTCATGTTTAAGGTCTGCAGAAAGACACTTAAACTTGAGTGATATTACGAACCCGCAGTTATGTCGTAGAAGTATAGACCTAAATGGAAGTGCTCCACGGATTCGCTGGTAGGTAATAAAAATTTAAGTTTTTTTTTTAAGAATGTTGCCAAAAATCTCTTACGGTGTAGGCCGTAATGGTTCTTTAATTAATGTCGTTGTATATGCCTTTCCAATTCCTTTTCTTTGTTTAATTGTGAGCAGACTGCAGACTATAAATACCTCGGAGTTAACGAGATATGTAACCCTCAAAAACGGGTAGAGCCGCGACGGATCACTGCTAATAGTACATTTTGTTGGTAGTGGCATGCAATTTTATATTTGTCAATTAATTATAAGTGTATCTGTGTACTTTGTCTATTGACAGATCTGTACATAGGTTTAAATTAACTGCAAGTGTTACTTTAACATTTTTTCATAATAATTGTGGTAAATTTTGTATTTCAGATGTGTGGCTAAAAAAGACAAAGTGTTTGCTCAAGGCCTGACTTTGCTTTGCGTCAGTCTCTTCGCTTTCATTCCAGGTCCTATAATATATGGGGCAATGATTGGTAAGAACACTTTAAATAACCCTTATAAAAGTATATAATTGAATTTTAACTTTTTGTAACATGTTTTTACGGATTTCTGCACCTAGAAATATAAAACTGTCTAATAAAATTAAATTTGTCAAGAAAAATATTATTTCATTAAAAATATATAACTTTCTGGTAAGTGGCTAAAGTTGGCAGTACTTCTCATATGCAGAAATATAAATGTCGTATGCAACATGTACTTTTGACTTGTGTTTCAGATCACGCATGCCTTGTGTGGGACTCTAGCTGCGGCACAAGAGGAAACTGCTGGCTTTACCATAAAGACAATTTCCGCATATATATGAACTGCACAGGAGCTGGTAAGCAGCTTCTTTCACTTATCTTTCACGCACTACAGTATACACCTCAATTATGTCATGTGTTTAGATAAGTACATGGTAGTGTCGGTAACAAGTTATCAGCTATCGTATTCTGGTGTTATTTGAGGATTAAAACAGTCTACGGTTCTAATTGGCGAGAAATGTATGTATTCCTTCAGTTATTCTAACGGTTCGCCTTACGGCAAAGGTTCAGATTGCTGCTTGCCGCTGCTCTTTTCACATCGCCATTGCAGCTTGCAAGCCTTGTATTATCTCGGTTCGGGCATCCTGATTTTAGTCTTCCATGGTTTCTCGAAATTATTCCACTTGAATGTCCTCTCCCAGTATCTGTCCTTGTGCAAAGTTGTGTGCAACTGTCTCTAATGACCTCGCAGTTGAAGAAACATGAAGACAAATAAGAAAAATATTAAAGGCGAATACACGTGTTATGCTCAGGGCCACACGGATTTTAATAGCTACACATGACCGCACAGTGGTTGTGTCATCTATTTCACTACGCGTACTTACTATAGGTCTACAGGTAAATACTTCCATCAAGTATTCTGAAGCGTCTAGAGTTTCGAACACGGACATAGTGAACGCCAGTCCCTAATCATCATCCGACAATAAATTGAACCATTCCATGAAAATAAAATATGCTAATATATCAGTCCTCAGACCCAAAGACCTAAGTGATCAACAGCTGCAAGGAGGGAGTATCAGAAGCAGTCTGCCCTCCTACCTTCCCCCACTCTTCCTGTGGAGGTGACAAAATATGTGATTTTACACCCCTAATTTCACCTTACAAATATAATATTTATAGTTTATTGTCGTCTCGTTAGTCCCCGATAGGAGAGCGTTTGAACTGAAATAATGACTTTACTATTTTTTTTATTTACGTTTTTCTTACCAAAATCTCTTTATGCCTTTCATTCTTCTGACCATTGTGTTCCTGCAGTTCTCTGGTGAGGGTGTACAAATTTTGCTGTTAAAATTTTTTTTCTGGAATAGTTCCTATTGCCAATTTCCTATACTGTAAATCTTATTTGCTCCACCTCATTACGTATTTCTCAGTAATTTGGCTTGGTTTTGCTTGCATTTATAGTACCGTATATTGTTTTCATGAGGCTGATTGAGTTTATACTGTGTATGTACACGCAGAGTATTGCTCTTTTTTGTTTAATTTCTTCAGTAATTGTGTTCATGTAGTGATTTAATTCATTCTTAGGTTTTCTGATCCTGCTTTCCCCTTGTTGTTTTACTGGCCTGTAGATTTTCCTCAGGGTTTCTCTTTCTTGCTTTTCAGTTTCATTATCTTTGTTGTCACGGTCGAGTATTGTTCTTTCTGCTGCACACAGTGCTTCTAAAAGAATTACTGTCTTGTATTGGCGTAGTTTTCATTAACACATACTTATTTTTTATTATAGTTATTTCATGTAGAGCTACAAGCCCTCTGAAATTTTTAAGGTGTATCTTGATTGACAATTGAGTTCAGTCACGATGGTTGGATGATTTCCCCCAGGAATTTAAAGTTTGCCACTTGCTCTATTTTTCCTTATTTTGTTTATAGTCGCACTTCGTCATCTGAGGATCGTTCTAGAAATTTTGTTTTCTCGAATGAGATTCGTAATCCAATTCTTGTGTTTTTTACAGCACTTAAAGCTTTCTCTCTGCTAGTAGTGGGGATTTCTATGTCATCAGAAATGTCAGTCATTTTATTTTTTATCCTGTTTTTTTATGCTAAACTGAATTCCATCGGTAAGTTTTTCCAATTCTCTAATATTGTTTTCTAATATTATGTTGAATAGTAGTGCGGAGTGCCCATCCTCTGTCGTACAGCGGTTTCCATTTTAGAATGATTCAAATAGTTCTCCAATAAATTTGATTTTTTAAGATGTATCCGTTAGTGTTTACCCATCGATTCCGAATACTTATAGTATATTGAACAAAATTTGTCGGTCAATTTAATCACACACTTATTTTTTAATCGACTGCTTTGCTTGTTTGTTTAAGATAATTTTTAAATTTCAGATCTGTCCGGTGTATGATCGGTTTTTCATTAATCCCGCTTTAATTATATTATGTACGCATTTTGACCACATTTTATATGTAACTGGTAGAAGTGAAACACCTACATAATTGTTTACATCAGTTACGTCACTTTTTTAATACAGTGAGTGTGTTAGTGCACTCTTCCATTCATTTGGAATGCGTTTCTTTCTCCAGATTTCTTTAAGAATTTGGTACATCCTTTGCAAGAGAAATATAGGTTAACTTTCAATAGTTCTCTTGCAATGATTCTACATGATAACTTAATGAAAGTTTACATTATTACTCATGTCAAGCAGTTTACCAAGAATATATCCTATGCTTTGTCAATGAAAAAATTTTGATCGTACAATTAGAATAAATGTTATGGCTCAAAAACTTAAAATACAATAAAATTGTCTAACAATCGCCTAGTAGCTGTGTGTTTGTATGAGAAAGGTACGACGCTAAGGGTGATTTTTACCGACTCAACTCATGCGGTTTCACCTCTACAGCAATATACTGAAGCGGCGTGCAGTGGTCCCATAAAACGCTCGCCTGACAAACACTTTCATTGGTAATCCCATATTTTAACCCCATTTATTATTTTATTATTTTATATTATACGAAGTCCAGTACACATTTGTGTCGTAACTTCGCATGAATCCCGTGTCACTGAATGGAACCTCGCTGTGCATTTGAAAACAGACTGTTTATCGTTCAATCAAACACGATATGAAATTATTGTAGCAATGTTTTCGTGGAATAAAACCTTCCAGACAGGTTTTAATTATTTTTAAATTTATTCCACGAAAACATAAAAGATAACCTCTATACTAATAGGCAAACGGCTGAAACCAATTGTCTAGAAGTCGAACCAAGCTCAAGTACAGCCAAACAAGAATGGACACATTGGTACCAGATATTTCGGAACTTCATCACAGCTATTAAAGACCCAATCAACGAGAAGTACCAGCCGCTGCTTCTGATAAATTATGTAAGCCCTACTATTTTTACTATATATCGGACTGCAAATCATTCAACGTGTCAATCACCATTGTTAATAGCTTATTTGTTAAACCAAAGAATGTAATTTGTGCACTTCATGAACTCGCTACTTGTACACAAAATGTAGATGAATCTTTATATCGGTTCTTTTAAAGTCTGTCTGTATAAGTAAAGACTGCAAGTTTAAAGTCGTTACAGCCGAGCAAAATCACGAATTGTGTTTTGGATGCATTAAATACTGCTCTCAGGTTGTCTTACATTCGTCATTGATTGCTCGAGAAATCTTCACTGAGTCTTTCTTAAACATTCGAGAAAGCTAGAAGTTTAGAAATGGCACAAATTCAGTCTGATTCTTATTTCCAGAATTCGACAGTATAGACAGCTAGAATGCTGGCCAGAGTAATTTTTCTACTAGCCATGAAAATTCTAAAGACAAGTACAAACCATCGGCAAATGTTACTTCTGCGGGAATTAGAGGCATGCAAGATAATTCTGTCCTGCCAAGAATGCAACTTGTTTGATGTGTGGGAAACTTGGCCATTTCAGTAAGGTCTGTAAGTCTAAAAAGTCTTCACAGAAGAATATTGTATCTGATAGTAATGTGGCTAGTCTATGTGCCTCATGTCCTTCTTCACTAGCTATGGCAACAATGAAGATCCAAATTAACGGTGTTGAAGCAGGTGCATTGATTGACTCTGGGAGTTAGGACAGTTTTTATCAGCAGTCAAATTGTGAGACTCGTGCGTTTTAAATGCCTTCCCTCTAACATGAACGTTGCAATGGCTTCGTCATTGAAAGTAAACGACTTTGTTTTTGTACATTTAAGTACCGCTGATGATATCTATCCTAACACTAAACTGCATGTCATGGAGGATCTGTGTGCTGATTGTTGTTTTGGGTTGTGATTTTCTAAGTCAACACGAATCTGTTGAATTATAATTGGGCGGTCACAAAAAACCTCTAAAATTCTGCAGCCGCGCCCAACCTAGTGTTGTACCAGTTTGATAATCCGTTAATCTCTCGTAAAATTTAAAACCTTTCGCCGTGAAATCTAGGAGTTATTCTTTTGAAGATAGACGATTCATAGATTCGGAAATTCAGAAATTTTAGCAGAAGGCATAATAGAAGAAAGCAATTCACCATGGAGAGCATAAGTAGTGATTGTAAAAAAATTAAAATCGAAAAGTTTGAATGTCTGTTGACTATACTGAAACAATAAACATATTTACAATGCTATATGCATACATACCCCATTCCCCAAATTGAGATAACTGTAAACGAAATGGCTTACGGTCTGCATAGCATCAAATACCAATTTCTGAAGAAGACAAACTGTTTACAGCATATGAGGCTGTAGTCAAGTCTATCGATCCAAGAGAATTTCCTTTGGTGTAACTAATGGAGTTACTTCATTTTAAAAAATTCTTTGACGCCATCGTACGAAAGGAGAAATTAGAGGAAACTGTTGCTTAACTAGATGATATGAAGAAGATTGCAAAAGAAATCTGGACCACTTCATGGAAGCAGCACGCAAATATAATCTTATGATAAATGAACCAAAATCCAAGTTTCACATCAATCAAACCTGACCCGCACAGACTACAACTTCTCATGTCTCTTACGATACCTCGTGAACTTACGGCCCTTTCGCACACAGTGGGTATGTTTGCTCGTTTATCCAGTGTGATACCGGAATTCTCGAAAAAAAATTCAAACATTCAGTAATGGGCAGAATGACCTTTGCCACAAAAATCGGTTAAATCCTTTCGCGAAAAGAAAGTAGATATCGCAAACTCAGTAAAAGCACCTATAGAAGAAAACTCACCCTTTTCCTGTAGAAACAGATGCTTCGAATCGTGCAATAGGAGCTATCTTATCCCAATCAGGCAGACCGGTATCATTCTTCTCAAAAACCCTTTCAAAAACTGAAAGGGCATTCTATTATTGAAAAGGAAGCCCAGGCCACTGTGAAATATCTATAAAATAGAGACACTATCTCATTGGAAGGGTGTTTAGACTTGTAACAGAACAGAAGTCAGTTTCCTTCATGTTTGACAATAAAGCACCTGGTAAATTAAAATATGATAAGATCCAAAGGTGACGTCTGGAACTGACATGCTATAAATTTGAAATTGTATACAGATCAGGAGCTGAGAACACTGTAGCTGTTACATTATCTCTAATTTGTTAATTATCTGGCACAGTTAACCTAAACGACATTCGCAATGCACTCTGCCACCCAGGCATCACTAGACTGGGATAGAAGTCTTCCCTTTTCGCTGGATGACAAAAAATATGACAGCTTCTTGCAAGACTTCCGCTGATTCTGTAAATATGAAGGCCATTTAATTAAAGTCATAAGCCATTTATTAAATATCGACATTGACAGCTCTTAAAAATCGTCGATGAATTCTCCCACTTCCCATTTGTATTTCCTTGTTCCGACATGTCAGCATCAACTGCCATAAAGCACTTGCAAGACATATTCTCCATGTTTGGCATACCCTCTTACATTCACTCAGACAGAGGATCTTCGCTTCTGTCGCAGGAACTGAAGTCTTTTTTTGGAACAGCAAGGAATTGTGACCAGCCATACGGCACCTTATAATCCACAAGGGAATGGGCAAGTTGAAAATTACAATGGTATCATATGGAAGACTATGTGTTCAGCCTTGAAAAGCCGTGTACTACACATTACACAGCGAGAATGTGTTTTAGTAGAATCTTTTCGTGCTGTCCGATCCATACTCTGCGCCTCCACAAACATGACACCTCCCGAAAGGATGTTCAGATTATACTGGGAAGTCATTTTACGGGCACTCGCTGCCTCTCTGGTTGTCGACACCTGGTCCTGTGTTACTCAGACAGTTCAATGGTTCCAGTAAGTACGAGCCAACTGTGGAAAAGGTCCAGCTGTTGGAAGCAAATCCGAACTATGCACGTGTTCAACTGACAGATGGACGAAAGTCAACTGTGTCTCTAAGAGAAGTAGCTTTGGTAGGAAATGACCTTCCATAGAAAGAGAGAACCAAAGAAGAAGCTGAAGAACTCGTTGAAAGTCATGAAAAAGCAGAAGATTTTGTACCACCTTCAGTAGACCATATTCAGTCAACTCCAGAGACATTATTCTCCAGTCTATCTCAGCGTCAGCGGATGCCACCTAAATACCTCAGTGATTATGTTACATAATAAAATGATGGGGAATAATGTTATACTCGCTGTGCATTTTAGAACAGACTGATTATCGTTCAATCAAACACGATATGAAATTATTGTAGCAATGTTTTCGTGGAATAAAACCTTGCAAACAGGTTTAAAGTATTTTTCACCCGTGAATAGTTGCTTGGATACCATTGACTGGAAAATATGTTATTTAGTCATTTTTAGGGACTCGGAAATTATCTTTCTAATTAATTTGACGTTTTGAAACTACTATTCCGGCATAGTTTGAAGTGATTGGTCTTTGCGTAAATGCATACATTAGAAACACGTTTAGAAATTTATTAGAAAAGAGAGTTCTACTAACACGTTGCAACGCTGTTTACAGCATTTACAACAAAACGTATCGAGGAATCTTTCTTCAAACGTATCCATCACAATAATGCCTATGTTTGTACATAAGGAATTACTTGTACTTTTGCCTAAAAACTTTGTATAACTTATTATATTAACATCTACTTTAGTAAAAGCTTTTATAGCGGAAAAGTATGTACACAAAATTGGTATTTACATTGTCTTAAACAAACTTTTGATATTTAAATCGTTAAACTTCCGTAGTTCTACGATACCTACATCTTCTCTCTGTAATTTGTTGTTTTTAAATGCTTTGATTAGTTTCTCAATTTCTTCACTTAAGAGTGCCTCTGATTCACGGTATTTTGTTGAGGTTTATTAAACAACAAATTTTCTGTTGGTGGGTTACAGTTTAGTATTAATACTGAAGTAGCTGGCTTATGTTTGGCAGTTATTTTTTGTATTGGTTTCAAGTGCCTCGTCTGCTTGTTTGAGGCATAGGTAGAGACATGAACTTTTCGCGAAAAGAAATTTGTCTCACTTTGTGTCAGTGACTTGTGTGCACGTCTGCAGACTTGCTTCACGGTCAGAGATTGGATGTTTTGACATTCGTGTGTCGTGGGGTTTTACACGCAAATCACAGACGTGTGGTGTTACAGTAACCTTATTGTGATTGGTACAGTCAAATGTGAAACTTCACAGTTCAAAGGCACGCTGCCAATATCTATGAAGCAGAACTGCAGACGTGCACATAAGGCACTGGAACAAAGTGGGGCAAAATTCTTTCCGCGAAAAGTTCATGTCTCTAGGCATAGGTTATGTGGTAGGTATCGTGCAACATTTTGTTTGAATACCGAATACCTTATAAAATCAATTGCTTTACATATATGAAAGGCACGGATCCAGCTATGGTCAGACTTTCGGACCACCTCAACAGATCCATTTTTGTGGTTATGTAGTAGTGAGGTAGTTCATGGCTAGCACGTTGAAACGTGGCTGAAACCACATGTCTTGACGGATGTTTATGGCACGTCTTCTATCAGTACGGGTGCGTGTTTATCTTGAAATGTGTGAAGGTCGTTTACAATACCAGACCAAACATTGATAGAAAAATGATGTCGGTGGCTTCGGATTCTCGTAAGAGCGCGAATTTTCGTCGTCCCACACATGGCTATTTCTTGACTTGAACACACCCTCGCGAGTAAAACTTGCCTCGTCTGTGAAAATAGTTCAGCAAATAAATCACGTATTTTCTGTGTTACAATGCATAAGCTATTGTATGTATTCTGGTCGTTTAGAGTAGTCGTCGGGGCACAATCCCGGGACGGTCTATATTTTGTAAGGATGTAGCTGTTGCTCATGTAATACACGCAGCAAAGTATTGTGGGAAGCATTGAACTCTCGGAAATTGCATCGTGTGCTGGTACGAGGATTTTCTTGAACCCTCTGCAAGATGTTTTCGTCGAACCGAGCTGTACGAACACTTCTCGTTCTTCCTGTGCTGTCCATTTGCACTTCGTACGGGCCTTTCTTCCACAGACGTCAATCGACAGCTCAAAATAAGGTGTGATGTGGTTAACGACGATTCGGGTGATATGCTTAGTAAGTGCGGCAAGCTTCCCTACAAATTTCGCGAGCTTCCTCACATTCTAGATGCATATCCGTAAACTCTGGCCACGAATATCGCTGCTTACTTGAGTCTTGTAAGCCTCAAACCGACTTTTCAAGCTGTGTAAATGTAAGGGTAGCAAACGCAAGTGCAGCAGACGGTATGAACGGTCGTTTAACTGTACAATGCGGCAGCAACCTTGACAATCAAATTAGCTGCGTGTAATTTTATCTCGTGCTCTTATTGTTGGCACCATTCATTTGCGTACCCGTGAATGTATTAGTAGCCGATTTTGGTGGCTTTAACGTGCTGATGGGCCAGTCAGATGATGTGCAGAATATTTTATTTTTTGTGCCTAACGTTATGGCGAAACCGCGGTCGTTAAAGTCGAACGAAATGTAAGCAACTGAATGCGACTGGGGAAGGACTCAGCCAGAACGGTCTCTACTAAGTAGAATAGTTGGAGAGTGGATTCGAACCCGCGTCCTCCTACATAATAGTCAAACGTGTTACCTATCTCAGTAGAGTGGAGATGTGAGTTACAGGCTACTGACTGTTCAGGTCTTCTGAGTGTGTAGCAGCGCCAGAAATAAAGCACAAGGGAAACGGGAGTTTCCCGAATAAACCTACAGACTTGTGACTTTGTTCCGATATGATAACCACATACAAACATCTGGGGGTTTGTAACGCCGGCAATTGAGTCTGATGCGTTAAAGCAGAAGGCGATCACTGTGACGACTACACCACCACAGATCCTTCAGGCATTTCAGCAACAGTCCGTTAGCATCGATGTGGTTGATAACACAAGGCTTACACTAGTTTCAAATTAAATAACTATCGTTTAAGACATCATAATCATGTGCCTCCAGCATATGTCTGGCTATGCACCTAACATTCAATTACGTTCTTGGAATATGGTTTTAGTTCATATATCGAAAACAGCTGCAGTCAGCGTAAATTATTCGTAGATAATACACCCACATTGAAGCAACAAATAATACGTTTACAGTACTTTTTTTTTTCATTACATGTGTAACACCCTCTTAGTTTTCATGTATGGGTGTTGCTAACGGAGTGTAGTTTTTTTTCTGTTTTGCACTTCGCACTTTGAAAATGCAGTATATGGAAACTCCGACATTTATCAATCATTTAAGTAGCGTTCTTTGCAAAAAAATGTCTGGTTCAATTACACTTTCAGGGGTAAAAATAGACAGTAAATACATCACATACTTTCGATTTATTTTTATGATGAACTATCTTCTGCCGAAGTGTGTGTGTAGGGGTGTGGGTGTGCATGTGTGTGTGTGTATATATGTATACATATAGCGAAAGAGCAATAATTATCTTAATTATTTATAATTATAAATAATTATCTTAATTGTACACGCAGTTAGCAATAATTATCGTGATGTCAGTGATATCACGGAGAAAATAAAACTTGCGTGAAACACCGAGGGAGGAAGGGAGTGTCTGTCCTTAGGCACAGGCTTTTAGGATCACTTTGTCATGCTTTATTCGAACTGTTAACGATATCAACCTATCTCTCGCTGTTCAGTCTTACCGAACCTACGAGGGCTAGGATTTCAAACAAATGTTCTTGTGATCAATCCATGAAAATTACTGGGTGCTGAAAACATCACGTCCGCTCTCCCTCTCCCCCTAGTCCATTTTCTATAACCCCCACTAACGAATGTTAAGTATATGCACGTCGGTTTGTAATTGGCTTGATTATTTTAAAATTACTGAATTGTTTTACGAAAAGCACGAATTCTGACTTAGCTGAAACGTTTTACAGCATCTGAGCATTCCTAGACTTGAAGAATATGTAAACCAGTTTTATTAGTAGCCTTCAATTTTATATAGTTGGCAGAATTCGAACACATTGTTTGCGCTATACTTTTTAACTATTTCATTGGATGGTTGCAGGGTACTTTCGTAATATTTTGCGCATTAAGAACACTGTTTCTGAGCGCTGTTGTATTGCTAGACGATAACTTTTTCTTGTGATATCAGAAGAGTGTTACGAAATCATCCAATGAGCCGAAAGCAGAAATGTTTTCTCACTGTTATTATTTTGTCTCATTACATCAACCATAGTTTTATAGTACCGTAAAGTCAGGATACTTTGCCCCTGCCTGGGTAACTTTTCACCACCTAATTAATTTCAATTCAAATGAAAATTTCAAGAAACCCTTTACGTTCAAGTGTAGTTAATTACTTCTGCTGTGAATGGAGAATTTTGTATGTTAAAGAAAGCTTCAAACATTTAATTTAATCAAAAAAATAGTGGTGCAAAGTAACCCCAAAATTTGGCAAAGTATCCCCACCTTACGGTACCTGATAGTGTAACAAGTATATAGATGTCACTATATTAATTCGAATTTTTCAGAAACCTTTGCATTTTCAACCCATGCACTAGACTTAACACTTTTTCTACTTATTGATGAATGATAGACACGAGCAAAGATAAAGTTATAGTCTATCCCACCAACATGTGCTCTTTTTTAAAGCTGATAAATGCCTTTTCAGAAATTAAATACAATATTTTATTTTGGCGAAGGACTACCTTAACTTACAGAATGAGTTACTAAAATTGAAAAACTATGTTAGACGCATATACGATCGATGAAACCAAACGATGATTGTCTGCAGACCACAGAAAACATTGCAACCAGAACTGTCAGATTAGTGCATTTGTTCGAGGGACAGGCTATATTTTAAATGGTAGTAGCCCCCGCAGCATATTTTAATGTTTTCCAAGCACACAGTACCATATTGTGAGTGTGATATGGAAAATTCCATACATGGGTTTAGTTTTTATTTCATACGGAATATGTATGTATGTTTGTATGTTTTGTCACAGTACTTACTACAGTAGGCTGTTTCATGGACCTGAAAGTGCTGCAACTAGGAAAGAATATCAACCTTTACGGCGAGGAAGATGAAGTGGATCCGGAGTACAAGAAAGAGAGGAAGCAGAGTCTTCTCGCCGAAATGAAAGAATAGTAACTTTAGTTGTCATACCTGCGAATATTTCGCACATTCCTAACATTCTATTTGCGAAACAACGGGACTACTTCAGCAATAAAATTTGTTTCATGCGATTGGTGTATAATTCATTTACCTTCTGGTAAACTGATGTTTAAGATGGCCGTCTGTCTAGGCTGCCGAGCGATGTGCAGTGCTTCGTTCGTTACAGGATTATTCGAAAACGACCCATCACACGTGTGTTATTTCTGCTTACTAATAGAATTTAAAGAACGTTACATGTGAGTATACCCACTTCAAGTTCACCACTATTTATTCATGGATATTTTCTAGCGTCCAAAAATGGCGAAATTGAGAGTTTTTGCGGTTTTCCTTAGGTAAGTAAATCTTGGTTTACGATATTTTAAAAGGTATGTGCGCGTATCGCTTCCGCACTTCTAGATCTTGGAAGCACAAGATACGTTCACCCAGACGACAAACTTAACACCGCACAAATGTCAACATATGAGAAGCTGTTATGATAAGCACCAACACAGTGAAACATTACTGTCTGACGAGTTGCTAATCTGAAACTGCCACGTTTGCACATAGTGACACACAGTATACGTGTTCGAGTAAAGTAACGAGGAACTCGACATAGTTTTACGCATGGCAAAACATAGCGTAATTCAGATGCAGTACGAAGAATATATATATATATATAAAATCGCACAAACATTCACAACAATTAACCGTCGCTTGCATGAGACCGGAAATGTACGCACGCATCCGGTGGTCGCCAATAGGATATTGAGAAAGGCGTGATTGACAATCCACGCATCAGTACATGACATTGCTGCAAGGCTAAGTGCATGACAGTCTATACTACATAGCATACCGTAACTATTTCATAAAACTACGATGTATATTGTCTGCGTTAATGAGTCAGAAGCAAAATTTTTTCAGCCTTGTAGCAATAGTTTCTATGACGTTCACTCCTACGTACCAACACACACTTTGTAAAACAGTTAACAAAATTCTTTACTTTAAACTTGGTGGACATTGTGGGTTTTGTTTTAATGCTGCAGTTTCCTTAAATTTTGTCCATTCACTCTAATCTGAGTTTTAGAATTAACAAAGCAAATTATAAGTAAACATATTCATTGGCTGCCGACCGCCGGGCACTGTGATCTTGTACAAGAAATAGATTTTTGTTATTTAACGTGTACATATAAACTTACCAGTCTATCACTTAATTAGAAAATTTTGTTAACAAACATATAACATTAACAGACGTTACCAACACAATCTACTACGCTACACGTTTGTAACCATAGTATCTAATGGTTAACGGACGACACGTCTGTACAGACGATTCACGAGTTATTTAACGACTGACGCACTATTAAACGTACGAGTTTCTTGGTACACTTGTCAGTATTTAAGGATATACGATACTCTCATACTTGTTTGTGAAAGTATCGAAAGTTTAGTTCAGTAATAATTACCACTGTATAAATATATCGGAAATATCACAAAGGAAACTAACTTTTTCTATCGCAGTAATTTTTAATATTATCACGTCAACGTTGTGGCAACTGCGATTTTTTATTTTCGTATATCCATTTTCCGTTTCTGTTCGTCAGTACCTATTTTCTTTGATCTATTTCATTCCGTTCTCGCATCGGTAATATTAACAATGGTCAATAAACTTGCGGATTAGGTTATGTGACATTGAACGTGAACAGTGAAATTGTGGTGTACGATTTTCGAAACGTGGATATATATACTGGCATTATTAAACAAATGCGGTGATGTTTATAAGGTAAGGCACGAATAAAATTGTCACGTAGGTTTTTTATACCATAGAACATGTAATGTGAATTATCTACTGAAAGTTTGATGATTTTTTACAAAATGAAGAAGTACAAAACTATCCAAGAGGACTTTACCCTAAGTTATATCACTCATTTTGTTGACAGTTTTTTTCTGCACACAGTACCAAATTTTCGCTACGTCAGTACCAGAATATTTTAATACGATCGTTAGTCATGGCTTAATAAATTGAATTTTGAAATATACTGCATTTGTACGTGATGCCAATTTTTTGTTCAAGTATTTATGTAATTTTCACTTTCGCATGTCAATAACAAGTACGGAATTTTTACGCAATATTGATTTTATTATTCGTGTGTTATTGTTTTCTGTAATACTGACTGTACACAGTTTTGTCAGTTGGAAACAGTCGGCGCGCTGCACAAATTGAGCCAATTAGAAGCTAGCGAGGTGCAATGATATGATGTTATTTGTATACTTCAGAACTCAGGTTAGAGTGAACGGAGAGTACTGAGTTCAACCGCTTTACCTTACTATTCAAACTACGTTCACTCCATCCGCGTTACAAATCTTCGATGAAAGAATATTGTCGAACCACATCACTGCAGAACATATTTTTTTACACTGCCTTGCAAAATAGTAGCAATACTTGCATATGTTTCAGGAATTACAATAAATGCAAAAATTTTACAAGTGTTCCGAAGTTTTAGAAGCATAAATAATGGGTCATGTACCATTTAAACAATGATTGGCAAATAGTATAACCGAACTAAATTACTACGATTGAAGGAAAGTCATCTACTAGACAGTGTTCAGAATTTTGTTGAATAATATCAAGAGGATTTTGAAACTGTAATTACAATGCAATTTGAAATTATATTTTCAGGCTAGCATTACTTCCACTACATTCGCTTTAGAGTAAAATTGAAAACATATTTTCAACATATTTTTATGAGAGTTACCACCACACAAAATTAATACATTTTGCTCTGATACACCCTGTGCGTCTTTATGTATGTATGTGGGTGTATATGCAGGCGCGGATCCAGGGGGGCCAGGCCTCTCCCCTCACTTTTGATCTTTTATGTATAGTTAATCTATAAATATTAAAAATTTTTAAAGTGTTCTATTCCATTTTTTTTTTTTTTAGTAAATTCCATAAATAGGACCATTTTGCACCTTAAAAACTACATTTTTTCGGGGGAGGGCCCCCGAAACCCCCCTCCTTGACTCCGGGAAATTATTTTAAAAAATTACATATTGATTACACTGGGTAAGTCTATGAAACTTCCCTTGATTTTATGTTGTCTTTAAAGACTGTCTATGTGCATAGTTATATTCATCCCGGTGGGTGCTGCTCCATACTCACCTCATATAACCCCTCACCAGACCTAGATGTTAAGCGCTGACCAAATAACTCATTTATCCTTATCCCTCACACTAACAACGACTTCGCCTGGGCCTTTATTTATAGTCAAATCAATGTTGACATTGGAGGGTCATTACAGACTCTTCAATGTAATACGTAGTTTACGTGGCGTTAAGACTAGCTTGTCCCGAGCACAACAATTGGTGATTGTGTCTACAGTAACATATCTGTTTTTCAAAACCTTCACTTGAAGTTAATTGGCATTAGCGGTTTTGTTGGGTTTATCTTTCGCTGGAATTTAAATGTAGTTGGTGCCCCAGCCTAGAGGTTAGTGAGATAGTATATGTGCGGTGATGCTGTCGAGGATCTTATGTAGAGAGTGCGTTATCAATTTTTACCGTTTTTTAACGACTTCGTCCAAATTGCACTAATTTCATTTTCCTTGCAGTTCTTGTGTGTCAGACTTGCACGTTTGCACAACCTTTAAAGTAATTTGAGCCAATAATCTCTCTGACAGATATATCGTAGCTACAAACAACTGCACTACTTAACGTCGAAATTAATCATGAAAACTAATTTAAAATAAAATATTAATTTCACGGGCTCATAGAGGTTGTACAACAACACGTCTTGAACGCTGGTCGTACTTGTTTTTTAATCGTCTGCCTTGAAAGCTAAAAAACTAAGTTTTCTTTTTTTGTTTAAGGTACTTACGAAAGCATCGTTTTAGGCGAACAACGCCTCAGTATCTATACTAGTTATATGATAAGTAACATCGGCAAATGTTGTGCCTTTTCACCCCTTTAGGTGCCGAATTTCGAAAAATCTTAATTTCACATCTTAAATATTTATATTGAAAATATCTTAAATATTTGTAGTGAAAATCACGACGATAGCCCATTCAGTCAAAGTCATTCATTAAAAATCACATATCACCCCTGTATAATACTGAGAGTAACAATTTTTAAAAATCTCAAAGCTTTTTTTAGGGACATTTACCTAATCTTCATCCTGAAACAAAAATTAACTGAAAATATCGATGGGTTCCATGTATCGGAGAATTACCTAAAACACATTCCAAGTCTTTTCAGCTCCTATGATACTTAATTTCGAAAAATCCTTGAATCACATTTTAGACTACTTTACTCGTTTCTCTTGGACTTAAAAACACGACAATAACCCAATGGGTTCAAGGTATATCAACGATTAGTTATAAACACATTTAATCAATTTTTTACCCCTTTTCACCTCTTTAGGTGAGGAATTTCGAAAATTCGTGAAATTATTTTTCAGGTATTTGAGTAAGCATCGATCTTAACAAAACTCACGTCGTTATATAAAAATCAAAAGGGTCGATATATATAGCGATTGTGAATCGAAAACACATGTTACCCTTTTTTACCTCTTTGGGGCCGAATTCGGAAAATGTATATAAATGGTATTTCGGATATTTACATAAGCATCAATATAAAGCAAAGAGCACTTCAATCTCTCGATTGGTTCAACAGATATTAAAGAATAATCAAAAACACATTTCATGTATTTTCACCCGCTAAAATGTCGAATTTTGAAGACTCCTGAAATTGGCTAATATGCATTTTATGTGTTTCCTATTGAAGTAGAAATCATGACGATAAGCCTTCGGGTTCGAGCTATGTACATGAATATTATTAAACACATTTCACTCTTTTTTATCCCCTTAGAGGATGAATTTCAAAAAATCCCTTCTTAGTGCTCGCCTAAGACCTGAAGGGAACCCACACAAAAATGTCACATTACTAGGTGTAGCGGTTTGGGCTGCAGTTTGGTATGTCAGTCAGTAATTCATTCAGTCAGTCAGTGTTCTCTTTTATGTATAGAGATTTTATTATTTATGATATTATGACAATTACATGATTCACTATTGGCCTAAATATTCTTTGACTGACATTTACTTGAAAAACACTATATGCGTATATAGCACTGATATTTAACCGTAATAACAGTATTTAACACAATTAACTGAAAACTTGAAGAGAGATTTCTTGGCTTGTCAGGTTGGTAACATTTCAGTGCTAGACCTGAGTCAACACATAGCAAAATCTGCTACATTAATTAGGAAATCGCATCTACTCTTATTAGAAACGGAATACTACTCAAAACCAAGGTCTGCTATTACCATGCTCTAATCACAAGAAATTATGATAAGAATTTACATTGCACTTCTACGGCTTGAAGCACTGACCACATGGTCTATTTTGTATACACTTTGCATACGAACTAAATAATATTTTACGTAACGACCAATGGCCGTTAGTGACAGAAATATATGGGCTTTAACATGTAGTTAGTACTCAGCACCCCGCAGTTCAACTCTACAACGTAATTCGTTTGACTGAAAACATGGTATTTTAACATCCACAACAGGCCACTGACCGGCATCAATGGTCAAGCCCGCTTCAATGTTGTATACATCGATGGCCCAGTTCAAAAGGGAAACAACTAAAAAAATTGCATTTTTGAGTTTGGCTCACCAACACATAGACGGAAGAGCAATCTGCCCCGTAGATAAGAAAAACAACGTGTAATTCCCTTGTTTTAATAACATGGCACTTTATTCTGATTGCCAGTAAAGTTGTAGAAATTGTATTTATTTTACTTTAAAGTGTAAGAATTTCAGCGAAGGCAGACTATAAAAATTTTAAACACCTTAATTTGTTGCATCTGTACTTTTGCTTCAAATTAACAGTAACCAAACGTGTCAATTAAAATTTGAAATAAGTTTCTTCTCAATTTTAAATTATATTAAATTACTTCTACCATCTAAAAGCTTATTTAAATTTTATTTTACAATGTTTTCGTATATATCTGGTACACTAGCAATTGAAACGAAACTAGCGGAGGCAAAAGAGTATGTAAGGGAAACTTCGGGGCCAGCCGCCAGTCGTAAATTTGGCGCTAGTTATACCTTTTTTTCGTAGTTTATTGTTATTAAATGGTGTCGTAGATAACCAAACTTTCTCGTATGTTTGGTTTCGTTTCGGCAGAATGCCGAAAAATTGTTGTGTACCAAATTGTTAAGTCTGAGCAGCAATTCAACACAGGTTCCGTGTTGTTAAGGATGAGTGTCGATTCGAAGAGTGGAAGAAACGCATATATATTCACGTACATTTCAGCAACGCACAAATCAGGACATTATTTAAAAAACTCAGAGTTTACCATAAGCATTTCAGTGAAGATTTATGCATCCCGGGTATGAAGACGCGGAACCAGAATTCTGTTCCAGTTTGGATTTCCCAGGTACGTTGTAAAGTATATTTGTATTTGCGTGTTAGTGTATTTGGTGACAACCTTTGTTGCCTGCGTACGGGTGTGCCAACTATTCTGTAAGTGAGGGGGTGTGTTACAAATAACTAACACTTTTACTATTTTGCTGTGTGGATTGACAATTTGGGTGTGATGGTCTACATTTTTACCTATAAATAAATATTTACGTCATGCTAAAATGTAAATGTAATTGAAAGAAGGGGCAGGAGAAGGGACGCAAGACATAATGCATAATTTGCTCCTCAGTCAGGTTTAGTGGACCGGATGCATGAGCAGTGCTGTAGCGTGGTATAGAAAGAATTTTTCTCGTATAACTAGCCTATTAAGAATGTTCTCAATCCGTTCGTATACGAAAAGAAGATACACTTTTCAAACTGTGTCCCTATGATTGAAAAAAATGCCGTCCATTTCTTTAAAATATTATTCCTAAGCTTCTCAAAAGTCCTAAAAATGGCTTTTTCACGTTGCT
Source organism: Medauroidea extradentata (assembly GCA_003012365.1). Taxonomy (NCBI): domain Eukaryota; kingdom Metazoa; phylum Arthropoda; class Insecta; order Phasmatodea; family Phasmatidae; genus Medauroidea; species Medauroidea extradentata. Next base: position 21,648 of record PNEQ01067816.1, on the reverse strand, counting down.
GTAACTGAAAAAGTATCGATCTTAATCGTAAAAATAAGCAATAGAAACCTGCGTTGAACATTACCCCCAACTTTTCACAAATAAATCAATAAGGTCATCGCTTGAAGTCCCATTGAAAAACGGTTTATACGTATACACTGCATGCTAGTTTAGTTCTTCGCGCCTATAGGCTTTTGTACTGGGTTTAGGTGCAATCTTAGGAGATTCAAATACAAGACATTGTTCAGTTCCTTGAGAGGCCTTGCTGATCTCCACTCAGGCCTGCGCCATCTTGCCTCCACTCCTCGAGTCAGAGATACAACATCTTTCCCTTTTAATTTCACAACAAAGTTACAATGTAATCACACAACAAAGAAAGTAGAAGAACATTGTCAACTAGCTTACAAAACATGAGAACGATTACAATACACAGACACACACTTCCTGTACTGACACAAATACACATAAATTACTGGTTACCTAAGTGCATTGCCTAATTACACAAAAACATAAATTACTAAGTTACATAAGTGCATGGCCTAATTACACAAATACATTGACCAAGCAACCAGACTGTAGTTACCATACATACACCTCTTCCCCCTATCATCACATGACGAAATTAATTTAATGTATACCTACATCATTTACTCTTGTACCTCAAGCTTTACAATAATCTGCCATCCAAAGCAGGGGCATTTTTTCCCTGCCTGACTTATGTAGTCTTCCCATCTCACAGTCAGGCTCAGGCTGGGTACCTACATTGTCCCATCCCGGCCATTCTTGTTCACTATTGGAATCTGTCTCTGATCCCGTGTTCGTTGCCATTACCGGTGGTGACATGTCACTGCCTGCTATAACCTGTTCCTCCTCGGAACCACTCTCTGGAAGGGTTCTGCCCACACCACTGTTTGCTTCTACCTTACTGCCCTTTTCTACACCCTCCTTGCTGTCTGCCGTGGGCGCCAAATGCTGACGATTGCGTCGGTACGTCTTTACATCAACCCGAACTAGATATGACCTAGGCATGGTTAATTTAGTCGGTGTGGCAAATACTATCCCATATTTCCGCAAATCTGAGATCCAAACTCTATCACCTTCCCTCAACAGTGACAATTCTCTAACCCTATGACGCTTGTTGTAACACTGTGCTTGATATTCTTTACTTTTGTGCAGCTTCACTTTAATTTATTTTTGATTACCATGTTTTAGGTTCAAAGAGGGTACGCTAGTCCTAACTTTTCTGCCTAGCATTAATCCCGAAGGTGACAGACCACACTCTAAAGGTGTGCTCCGGTGTGAAAGAAGGGCCTCATAAACATCATCACTTTTTTAAGCAGCATTTTGGCGGTTTTGACTGCATCCACTGCACAACCATTCGACTGACTGAGATATGGGCTACTAGTTTTATGTTCGAATCCATATTCCTTGGAAAATTGAAAAATGCCCTTTTGAATTGAGGACCATTATCTGTCCTTACTACCTCGGGAATGCCAAATCGTGCAAAAACGGATTTACAAGTTTGAAAATTTGGCTGTCTCGGTTAGATTAACCAACTCTATCAATTCAAAATATTTTGAATAATAGTCAGCCATAATCAGGAACCACTTTCCTTGGCACTTCAGCAAGTCTATCCCTACTCTTTGCCACGGATAATCAGGAATACTTTCTTTTATGAATGGTTCTTTACAGTTACTCCTATGCTCAATGCACACCGGACAGACAGCAACTAGGGCTTCTATTTGAGTATCAAGTCCAATCCACCATACTGCTTCCCTGGCTCTCGCTTTGCATTTAGTACTTCCCATCTGTGGAACTACTAACCTAGACCCTTTCACTAGAAATCCTTTGCAAATACTTAAATCAAACCTATGTTGCTAATATGGAAGCAGTTCTTTTGGTACCTGATGTTTAGGTGGCCATTGCTTATTAGTGTAGTCACTCAACTTTATGCAGATCGGATCAGCTTGCTGCTTCTCCCGAATCTTTCCTAGTATGTTTGGAGCAACTGATACATTCTCCATAACCATGTTCATGTGTGCTGTCACGTCTGCAGACAACTCCTCATCAGCCAAGTCCATTCCCTGAACCAGATTCCTTGATAAACAGTCTGCTACCACCAACTGTTTACCAGGGATGTAGGTAACCACATACTTATACTTCATTAATCTTATTCTAAAGTGCTGTAACCTGGGTGTTAACTCATCTATATTTTTAGACATTAGAATCTGAGCTAAGGGCTTGTGATCTGTTTCAAGAGTGATTTGAAGTCTTAATATGTATTCTTGAAGTTTTTCACATGACCATGTAAGGGCTAATGCCTCCTTTTCAATTTGAGCATATCGACTTTCAGATTTTGTAAGAACTCGAGAGCCATAGCAGACTATTTCCCGGGACCCATCATCATTCTCTTGGAACAAAGCGCAGCCCAAGCCATATGAGGAACTGTCCGCACTAACAATCATTTTCTTTTTCCTATCATAATGAGTCAAACATGGTGCTACCTGTAGTAGCTCTTTAACTAGGTCAAAAGCCAATTGCTGGTCACACCCCCATACATACATCTGGTTTTCATTCAATAATACTGTTAATGGCTCCAGCAATTGACTTTGTTAGGGATGAAACCACTCACATAGTTAACTAAGCCTAAAAAACGCAACAGCTCAGTTACATTTCTGGGTTCTGAAAATCTCACAATAGCTTCTACCCTGCTTGTTTCAATTTCTATGCCATCTGCTGAGATAACATAACCTAGAAAGGTTACTTTCTGTACCCCAAAAACACTCTTTGGCATATTGATAGTAATGCCCTCCTCACTATATTTCTGCAACACCTGTCGCAATATGGTGTCATGCTGCTCAGTGTTTTCTCCAAATACCAGTACATCATCTACATGATATGTTCTATAACCTTGGTAATTTTACAACTGAAATGCTCTGGGGGAGCATTTACGCCAAATGGTAGGCGCTTATACATATAACGCCCAAATTGTGTAATAAATGCGATCAAAGGCTGGTTATTTTTACTGAGAGGCACCTGGTAAAACCCAGAATTAGCATCAATCTTACTGAACACTTTTGCCACCTTAAGTTGAGACAACATATATTGAACCTTATGTATAGGGAAAGGAGAACGTTTTACATACTTGTTCAATTCGTGAAATCTCTACAAATTCTGACACCTTCACCTTTAGCTACTGCAACCATAGGTGCACAGAACTGAGTGGGAAAGTCAACAGGTGTGATGACGTCGAGTTTAACCATTCTCTCCAACTCGTGCTTCACCTTTTCCAGCATGGGTAAAGGAACTACCCTAGGTACCATCAATGCAAATGGCTTTGCGTCGGGAGAAGATAGATCTCCATTTCCTTTTCAATTTTTCCCAGGCCTGTACATACTTTAGGAAACTCTACCGCAACACTCACGTTATTTACCACCTGAAAAATATGCAATGATTGAAGCACGTCTCTGCCTAGTAATGGTTTACGAAATTTGTTAATGAACAACACTTTCGCAGTTGTTTCTTGTTTGTTGTGAAGAAATGTCAGTTGTTGAACTCCACTTACTTCAAGTGCCCACAAATCTTGTTGGTGCTTTCTTGGAGTACTATACCAGTTGATGCCACAAAGGATGTTGGAAGACATGTAACGTCCGCACCAGTGTCAATAACAAAGTCAATCACTTACCCCATCTCCTTAACCTTAATTTTCACCCTGAACGGGTCGGTTTGTGAAACCTGGCCACTGGAATCTTTACCCACATTCCCCACAACAAAATCATGGAGAGGACTGGTTGACCCTGCACATTCAGTAATATTCTGGACATTTTTACTTGCTCTGCACACTTTAGCAAAATGACCGCGACGTCCACATGAATAGCACTTAGAGTTTTGTGCAGGGCAGCTGCCCCTACACCGAGTCCGACCACAATTGCCACACATGCTGTTTTGTTCAGGCGCTGAAAACTTATTGTCGGTCTGACGGGTGCTGAAATGAGGGCTTTCTCAATGCACCATAGATTTCTGATAAGATTTATGAATCCAGTTGACATTCTGATGCCGAGTTTCGCGCAACTGAAGGGACTGCGACGACTGCAATTCCGCCTGGCGACACATGTTTACTGCCTCTTGCAAGGTTAATTTACTCATAAGTTGCATCTTCTTGCTCAGCTTCTCATCCCTCATTCCAACAACTATGCGATCTCGGATTAATTCATCTTTCAGAAGTCTGTAGTCACAAGAATCTACTAGGTTATGGAGCGCCGTTGTGAACTGCTCGGCTGTTTCCCCAGGCTGCTGAACCCTCGTGTTGAACTTAAACCTCTCGAATATGATGTTTACACGAGATTTGAAATGCCTGTCGAAAGCTTGCATTAAATCTTCGTACGTCCACCCTTTTGTTGGTTTTTCGAAAGTTAGCACCACTTCATCCGATTTTTCACCCAACAAATACATTAACAAATCTATCTTTTCTTCATCCTTGCAGCTATTCTGTCCACTCAAATTAAGATACCTATCAAACCTTATCTTCCAACGAAACCAAGCATTTGGGTCCCCAAAGTCCAGCGGACCTGGTGGTTTGATCTGATTGTGTACTGATGTGGATTGTTGTTTCCCGCCGACACCATCTTCACTGCCAGTATCCATTGTTCCGTAGCCGTACACACAACTAATACCGCGATCACAAAATAGACTACTCGCCGATTACTTTCCTCACTAGCCGCGTAATTTTACCGCTGCCACCATGTTGTACTTGGTTTAGGTGCAATCTTAGGAGATTCAAATACAAGACATTGTTCAGTTCCTGGAGAGGCCTTGCTGATCTCCACTCAAGTCTGAGCCATCTTGCCTCCACTCCCCGAGTCAGAGATACAACATAGGCGATGAGATGTTTGAAGGACGTGTAATGTTTTAGTTATCGCCTACCCCCCCCCCCTTCCCCACATTTCCGTGCTCCGAACATAAAGAGAAAGATATCGTCCACTAAATCTTAAGGGGACAAAAACATCCTATTGTCAATCCTCTCTCTTGCTGGAACAGCCTGCTGATAACATTTTTGTGTGTCGGTAAAAGAGTTTTGGTAATTCTTAAAAAATAAATTGAATATAATAATTTACCTAACGCTCACAGTTGGGTGTAAGTTAAACATAGTATGCGCTTTTAGATTGCTGCGATAAATAACCTTGGACAGGAGTAGGATTCGTATATTTGAGGTTTATTTCAAGTGGTTACGGATTAAATAAAATTAAATATCAAAATCATGGGAAGCTCACAATAAGCAAAAATGTTGTGATTGTCATTAAATTAGTAATATGAAATGTATAATAAATTTTAAAAAAGAATCGTGAGGGGCTATGAACACACATAATACATAGTTCTACGATAAAGTAATAAAAAACGTTACATATAACAAACTGCGAAAATCAAGGAAAGCCAAAATATCTAGCTGGTCAAAATGCCCATGGTACATCAGTAAGGATTGCCAGTCACAGCTATAACACAGTAAGTTAATTTACGTAAGATGAGCTTGACATTCTGAGGTCTTACAACTGCATCCTATCCTCAGACAGGATGTAATTCAATGACATAGCATAGCACGAGTGTATATACATCCAAATTATTTATTTTTAAGGATGCACACTTAATATTGCTGCCTACCACAGAGCATATGCAGGAGCATGTAAATTATGTAAGTTTTTCTTTGCCATTTTTTTTATCCCATTAACAGTTAATATAGCCAGGGATATTGACGTAGATATGTTAAAAATTATAATACTCAAACATGCCTTATCAAAACATGTAGACACTACTGTAAATAAGTTTTACAATAATATAAAACAGAAACTATGAATACAACCGTGCATAAAGGTTCACTATTGTAGGTCATGCCTAATATCAATCAATGAAATATTAAGTGTTTTAATTTAAAATATATATATATCGTTGAAGCTAGTTAAAACAAATTGTCATCTTACTTAGGTTTAGTAAATCTGAAAACTTAGTAGGTACTTTTTTTTAAAATATATTAATGCTAGACTAATGAACTCTGTTTTGTAAGTTCTTAAATATTTTTTTAGGAACATGCAATTGATGCTGTTTATTTGTGTTATTTCTGTGCAGCTCAGTCCCAGGTAAATCTGTCTGACAACATTTTTATTTCGTTTTTCTTAGTGTGGTCCACATTGCTTTACTGTTTAGACACTTTGTTCACTGGCCTTTAAAGTGTAATCATTTATTAAGTAATTTAAATAACACATGCCCACAAATGTTTTAAGTTCCTTTTGTTAACTCAGCAAAGTTTTCCTTGATGTAGAAAATGGTTTGTATCTAAAAATGGAATAACATAAGGTGACTGTTCTTTACAGAATATAGGTAACAAAACATTTAAACACCCTAAGTTTTCTCCCACCAGTACTCTAGGGTATGGGACATCCCTACATCTCCATGCATTGTTGCAGCTCTGCTTACTTTAGATATTTTAAGGGGTAGCCAGAAAAATATTAAAATTGATTTAATATAGGTATGTAAGCGATTCTAGAGATAATAATATCGAAAGCAAACAAACAATTCATACACGTGTTAAACTGGTCACAATACTAAGCTGTGAAAAATATTTCAAGCAGTGTTCTACCATTCAGAATAGAAAAATGGTAATATCGCAGATGGTAGGGAGGTTAAATATCAAGAATCACTACTCATCATGTACCGCAAAAATAATTTGTTTAGAGATGTATTAACTGGATGTATGTGAAACTCAGGTTGCGACCTTCCTTGAACTTAGTTGCAGACTTTCCACCAGTAAAATTATATGGTCACCGCTTAGTGTCCCATAGCAAAAACCGTTCGGGGGGAAGCTTGCGTGCTAGTTCAGCGCTTGGCTCGTTGAGGCGATGCGGCATTTGATTCGCGCTTCAAGGTCGACCTTACTGCTCCGTCGCTTATGAGCTTCTCACGCGCAGGTAGGCGGCGCCCTTAATGCAGGGTTTTCATTCTCATTAACAAAAAACACTTTTCCCCCCAACCTTATTTTATATTACTTGTATGAGTTATACTGTAGCCTACGTCAGAAAATAAGCACACTTGGAAAAGAATTTTCTAAAATTAGTTTACAAACACTTTTTTAAAATTAAATTCTTAATAATGCAAAGGTAATGAATATAATTGGTTCTTTGATAGCCAATATGTACATTGACGATTTTTTTCCTGTGGCATCAATACTGACAAAACTTGTTTGATTCGAAAATGGGCTGTATAAATTTAATAACGTAATTAAATTACATACATAAATTATGTTTATTTCCTTTATTAAATTATATACAATAATAATCTTGTTGAATTTTCCAAAGAGAACAAAAAAAAAGTCCACAATAACATAGAATAATATTAACAGATCTAAACATCCCGCCCACCGTGAAATAACATATTTCAATTACTATTGGTTAGGAAGTGGACACAATTTTACAGATGGGCGTCGGATTGTGCCATTAGCTGTGCGTACTTTAGAAACCCTGGATACACCATCTTTTCCAGGACGCACTTGGATTATATGTCCAAGCTTCCATTGTACAGGTGGAAGTCGATCTTCTTTTATGAGAACTAATTGACCAACAATCAAATTTATCTTGCCATCTTGCCATTTGTTCCGCTGTTGGAGATTATGTAGATAATCTCTATGCCAATGTTGCCAAATGTCTTGATGGATTCGTTGAACAAGCTGCCAACGTTGTACACGATTTAGTTGATATGATTGCAGATTTTGTTCGGAGAATGCCACTGGGAACTCCAAAGTTAAAAAATGTCCTGGTGTCAGTGCCTGCAAATCGGTGGGGTCAGAACTTGGCAGAGATGGCGAGAATTTAGGACAGTTTCTACCTGTACCAATACTGTATAGAGTTCTTCATAGGTAAGTATTTGCTGCCCAATGACTCTGACTAGATGTGATTTAAAGGATTTAACTCCAGCCTCCCACAACCCTCCGAAGTGAGGGGCTCCAGGTGGATTGAAGTGCCATGTCACACCCAAGGAGTCCAATATGTCTGTAATAGCCTGTTGGTAAAGTGGTGATGAAATGAATTGTTGTAACTCTTGTAGTTGATTGTGAGCACCTATAAAGTTGGTTCCGCAATCACTATACAAATCAGAAGTCCATCCTCTTAGTGCGATAAATCGTTGCAGGCTGCCAGAAAAGTTTCAGAAGTTAAATCAGATGCTAGTTCAATATGAACTGCTTGAGTCACACAACAAACAAATAAGCAAAAATAACCTTTGGTGATAAGACTTTTACGAAGTTTAGAAGATCTTAATTTGATGGGATCTGCGTAATCCACTCCAGCACGAGCGAATGGCTTGACTTGATGGACTCTCATCCAAGGAAGATCACCCATCACTGGTTGTATATACGATGGATGCGTTTTGAAACATTGTATGCAGTTGCGCACACATCGAGCAATGGCTCGTTTGTCTGACAGAATCCAGAATATTTGAAGCAGGATTCCTTGCAATGTTTGAATTCCAGAATGATGATTAAGCTTATGATGATGTTGGATAATTAGATCATTTAAAAGATGAGAATTTGGAAGCAATACTGGATGTTTCTGTTCAAAGAATAATTCTGAATGAGACAGACGACCTCCTACTCTAATTAGACCTACCGAATTCAAAAAAGGGTAAGTTTCCGAAGTTGTGGAGAAATATGATGACAGTTTTTTAAATTCACCAATTTCTTGGGAAACGAGACTGATTGCACCATTAATAACCACAATTGTAATGCAATATCCAATTCAACTGGAGTTAAATTGCTCACCTTTCGTAAATGCAGCGGATCATTGCAGTTATATGTGAAACGTTGTACGTTGTACTCTAAGTAACTTCCCTAAACTGCTAAATTTATTCAATAACTTGAGTAAGTCATTATCAGTCGAAACTGTTACTAAACTTATTAATTTAGCTTCTAACAGCGGAGGTTTAACTAATCCTATATTAACAGACTCTGCGGACCAATTATCTTCAGGTTCAGACAACCAAGGTGGACCTGACCACCATAGATTATGATTTAGAAGTTGAGATGGCAGAAGTCCTCGCGAACCGCAGTCAGCTGGGTTGAACTGAGATTGTACATGAGCCCAACATGATGAAGGTGTTAACTCTTGAAGTTTGCAAACTCTATTAGCAACAAATGTCTTAAGGAGATGTGGTGATGTCTTGATCCATGCTAGAACAAGTTGTGAATCAGTCCAAGCCCTAATACATGAAATATTATGTCTTCCTCCAGATATCTTATTTACATGGTCCAACAACTGAGCCAACAAAAGATCTTCACACAACTCTAATCGTTGAAGAGATTGTGTTTTAATTGGTGCTACCTTTGATTTTGCTATCAACAGATAAATGGTGACAGTGTTGTCAAATTGTACTGTTCGTAGATAGACCATGGCAGCATAACCAATTTCTGAACTGTCGGAAAAACCATGAAGTTGATATGAGCATTTATCTCTGTAATATGTGTTAAGTATTTGAAAGATATTTGTCTGGTCTAGTACAGTGGTGTTTTGTTTATGTACAAGATAAACTATGGTGTAAGGTACGATACTGTTACAAGTTTGAGAGCACAAACTTTATATGTGGGCAATTCCAATGAGTTCTTTGGGATAGAGGTCTTATAATTACAAATAAAAGAGTTAAATTAAGTACTGGATTTAATAGCTCACAAAGCTACGAAATACACAAAACAGTAATCAACTAGAACTCTCACAACACAATTAGTTATACACACAATTACTCCTGTGTCACAGACACGTTAATTAACTTTGACAATTAAAGCACAAGAAAAGTC
>PNEQ01067816.1:0-11740 GCA_003012365.1 Medauroidea extradentata | reverse complement strand
TCGCAGCACCCCGAGTGCACCGCTGTCTTCACTATTGAGGTCTTCTGTTCGACTCCCGTCGCGCACCTCCTCTTCGCCTGTCAGCCCGCCGCAGCAGTCCTCTTGTATCGCCAAACACTGCTCCGAAGGTAGCCGCCTGCCGCCTCACAGTAGACACTGACGTCACCAAGATGTCTTCACCAGTCTCTCTCCATAGGCGTAGCACCTTCCTCTAGCACTACCAATAGCGAACTCTCCTCAAATGTGCCGATTATGTGCTTGTAGTCACGTCAGCCGCCCTCGAAGGGTTAAGACGCAGTTGGGGCAGGTATCTATGACGTAGTTTCGGCGGGATTCCCACTATCAGCCACCCGGGCTTTGAATCATCGGCCAGCCCTCAAGGTGTTAGAAACAGCCGCCGACCACTGGCCTCCAGGTACATGGCACGCAACAATACTTACTGAGACTACTGACATGGAAGACACAAAAAAAAAGACATGACATTAAACAAAGGAATTCAGTTGAAATTTGGTGAATTTAATAACTGTAACAAAATTAATTTCAGAGACAAGGCAAATTACTAAAAGCCACCAACATAATTATTATTAATCTAATTTCAATAAACCAAAATCAGTCTTGGTTTTTGCCAGTGTTTACCAATGAAATAAAATAGATTAATATCTTTAACAGCCAGCCTTACTTAGTCTTTCAAATGAATAATTTATATCCACTGTACATCAAAATACTTATTAAAATATATGCTATCGACCTTGTTAAAACATTTGATACTTAGCAATGAGACTCTTGATGTGGAAACTATAGTTCTCAGGTTTTTAATTGCAGGTATATAATGTTTAATAGTTCTTTAGAAAGATGTAATTTAGGTTCAAAATTCCGCGTGACTTATTAATGTTAGTGTTTTATGGTGGCACGATGGCTACAAAAAAATTATAGACTTAGCTAAGGCGTCTTCAAGCTGAAGTTCTAGTAGATAAGTATGCTTCCATGCATACCAGAGTTCTGTAGACACACTGCCGACGTCTTCCCTAACGACCCAAGGGTCGATGCATTTACAGTCATTGTACTCGCGTCACTCGAGATTCGTGGGCGTCTACCTAAATAAAAATTACTCGGCCGGCAGCCGTGTCCAGGCCCTCTTCGAGGCGCAACTCTTCCATAGCTCACGTCTTTGCCTTAGGCGACCTGGATGATCAGATCGTACTCGCAAACATTACAAAATATTAAAATTCCTCAGGAATAACGCCGACTTGGCGTCCATTCTGTTGTCCTATCGGCCGAAACAGACGCCACCAGATTTCCATTATCGCCCAGAACATTACAAAATTTCACTCGGCGAATTGGGATCATTGATACACTTCAAACTATCGCGCCGAGAGCAGTTGATATGGTTACAAAATCAAGTCATAGAGAAATGAGAAAGTGGCCTACTATTATGGGTCTGGCTCCAGGCAATCAAATAATATTTATACAAGTGAAAATTAGTTTATAAATTATAAATATTTTAACGATTGAAATTATGATCATCACAAATAAATTAATATCCCTTGCACTGGCAAAACCATGGTAAAATAATAAGTGGCTTACATATGTTTAAATACAAAATTACCATTAAGTAAATGTTAAATATTAATGACACTAGAAATATTAATAAACACACAAACTGTTAGCAGTGCAGGTTACATCACTTGTAACCAATCGTGGTATCTTTAAAGTTGACAATTTGAGAAGCTCTTGTTTTAAACTCTGCCATCTGTTTATTAGTTCAGAAGGGAGTTCAGCATCCCAACCAACACATTTGATCCATAAAACTTGGATAAGATGTTTAGCATACATTAACACTGGTGTCAGCCAACCTAATGGATCGAACATCCTAGCTATGTCAGATAAAATGGTACGTTTAGTAATAACATTGTTTCTTGGATGCAATTTTTATGAATGTGTGCCTGAATTAGGATTCCACTGAGTACCTAATACCTTCACAACTGAACATTTATCGTGGTCCATGTCAAATGACTGCGGATGCTCAACATCTTCAGGGGGGAGCCTATTTAAAATATTTTTATTATTACTATTGAATTTCCGAAATTTAAATCCTCCTTTAGCTAGAAGCGATATCATGTCCTTTTGGATGGCTATTGCCGATTCAATAGTAGCGGCTCCGGTGACTACATCATCGACATAAACTTCAGATTGTAATATGATTGATGTGTCAGGGAACATATCCATTTCATCGTCTGCTAACTGCTTCAATATATGTAGAGCCAAATATGGAATAGAGGAAACACCATATGTGACATTCTTTAGTCAGTAATTAGTAATAGGTTCATTCTCATGAAAGCACCAGACGATGCGTTGATAATTCCACTGGTTAGGATCAACAGAAATCTGGCGATACATTTGTTGAATATCAGCAGTAAATATCACTTTGTGAAGACGGAACTGTAACAAAACATCTAAAATTTAACTTTGCAATTTAGGGCCTGTCAGAAGAATATCATTTAATGAGACCCCACTGGAGGTTTTAGTTGATACATCAAATACAACTCTAACTTTCGTTGTTGAGCTATCGAGTTTGATTACACAATGGTGGGGTATGTAATAAGAAGATGAATAATTAAGTTCATTCTTTGGAACCTTTTCCATATGTCCTCTGGACAAGTAATCGTGCATAAATTCATCGTACATTCGTTTGAATTCAAGATTACCTTTTAGACGTCTCTCTAAATGCAATAGGCAGTTGACGACCGCTTGTGACCATGAAGATCCCAATTTCAAATTTTATGAAGAAAATGGCAAGGAAACACAATAGCGTCTGTTGGAATCTCTCTTGTGTGTTTTAACAAACAGGTCTTTACAATGGTTCTCCTCCTTTGACTAAAGAATAGTGATGGGAAATTCTTCTAACTCCCAGAATCGTTTAACCATCTCTTCCAAGGATGGATTACTTGAAAATAGTGAAACACAACTATTGGTGATACTTTTGGATGGTTCCTCAGCTTCTACCTTTCCCACGATTATCCATCCAAATACAGATTCTAGAGCAGATGGCAGTCCAGCTATTCTACGTCCAGTAAATAACTGTGGAAATATATCGGCCCCGGTGAGCAAATCTATAGGTCCAGGAGTGTCAAAAGAGGGATCTGCCAATGTGAGATGTTTCACAGATTTGATAACTGCTGACGAAACCTTTTGATTAGGCATATTGTTGACAAGTTTAGGTAAAATAAATACATCCACTACAAACTGACATTTGTGATCTCCAACTGGACATATTGTGAGTGAAGTAGTTGATTTAACTGTGTGGATAGGTGTATTACCTAAACCTTGCACTGGAAGATAAGCCCATTTTCGACTTAATCTCATGCCTTGCAAACATCTTTCTGTTACAAAACTGGCTTGGCTATCACTATCCAATAAAGCACTGACAATGTGAGAGTGTTCAGATGAGCCAAAAATTATTACTTGAGCTGTGCTTAAAAGGACAGTTGTGGGTGATATGGCCTTGGCAGAATCTATTGCTGAACATAATGTATTGGAACTAGTTTCTTCATTATCAAGAATTTCATTTACATCATGAATGAATGGTTGAGTATCATGATCTTTAGACCTTTGAACTAAATGGAGAAGAGTGTGATGTTTAACACCACATTCACGGCATGTGAATTTTGAGGTACAATTAATTGACAAGTGTGAATATTTTTAACAGTTGAAACACAACTTCTTATCCTTAACGTACTGATATCTTTCAAATGTATTAAGTTGACGAAAGCGTGCTTCGTCACACATGCAATGACTTCTTTGCATTGACCATGCATTGAGTTGTTGTGTTATAAGATTGTCTCCAGGATGGCTTTATGTGTTGTACATTTATTCGCTGAGATTGGGCAGTTACTACCTTTATCCCATATGCTCTTACTGCTTCCTGAGCTCTGCAATGAAGTTCCAAAAATTCTATGAAGTCCTGCATTTTGGGAATTTCGTTACTAAGAGTTAGCTCCGACTGTGTTTGTAAGGTAACATCTAGTCATTTAGAGAGAATAGGGAGTAACACTAAATCCCACTGATCCACTGGAATCGATAATGCCTTAAGAGCAGCTAAATTTTCAGCAGCAATGGTCAAAAATTTATGTAAAGTAATGGGTGATTCGACCGATGTTGTCGGGGCTTGGAGAAGCGCCTCAACATGAATTGCAACTACTAAGCATTTGTTTTCGTATCTCCTTTCCAGCAGATTCCAAGCTACATCAAAATTCGCATCAGTCATTGGCAAAGATTGAATCATGCCCAGAGGTTCATATTCTTCCCGAGGTTCTTAAATAGTCCAATTTTTCTGCTGGAGATAACTCTGTATTAGAGTGTATAAGTGCTTTAAATAAATTTGAAAAGTTTGCCCAGTCTTGTGATTTGCCTTGAAATCTAGCAAGATATATTTTTGAAAGATTTACTTTCGGTTTTACTTCTCGTGTGTGAACGATCGTGTGATCCTTAGGTTCGGCTAAACTTAAACTATCGAGGGCTGCTATAATTTCAAAATATTTTGTGTCGAATTCAGTTAGACGAGTGTCATATTTGATAGTATTATCCGCTTCGCCTTCTGCAGCAGTTTCTAATAAGATCAGATCTGCTTCAAACTGATCGTGTACCTTGTTTAAATCTCTCGAAGTGGTGGTAAATAGATTTATCTTTGAAGGATCCATATTTGAGGCATGGGCCAAATCAAAGTCACAGTTTAAACAATATTCTGCAAGACGCAAATGTACTAGAGCTGCTTGCACTTCTGTCATTTTGTTACGTAATAATAATTGTATGTTATCAATTGGACACACTGTGACCAAAGACAGTGACTGGTAATGATTCTCAGTTACAATCCTAAGGTTATATAATATATATTATATATACCAGTAGAAGGCCAACCTACTGCTTACCTTCTTGATTTCGATGTTCGTATATACATAAATCGTTCAGTATTTCTGTATGAAGCCACAGATCCAGCCCGGAGGTCCAAAATGATTGATTCGAAAATTAATTGTATCAATTATGTAATTAAATTACATACATCAATTACAATGATTTCTTTTATTAGATTATATAAAATAATATTCTTGTTGAACTTTCCAAAGAGAACAAAAAAAAGTCCACAGTAACATACACTAATATTAACAAATCTAAACACGACTTATTCGAGAAATGGTGCAAAATGCAGAGGATTTTTACAAGTACATTTTTCAGTTGTCTCGCATGTCACAAATATTTGTGAAACAATTTCATAAAAAATTGATTAGATATGCTTAAAACTATGCACAAATAAAATTACTTAAAGTTTTTACTGTCGTTACCAATAAGTTTCGTGCCGCTTAGTGAAAAATTAAAATTTTAAATTTTTTTTACAAACAATTTTTGGGAACTATGGGGTTAGTGTGTTGTAAAATGGACATAATAAAAATAAGAAGTCTACTACCATGTGAATGGATGAGTGAATTTTTAACATGCATAACAACTTCTGTAGAGAAATTTTGTATTACCTACATTATTTTTAGAGTCGTTTTCTTAGTCATATGCACTCGAATAGAGCGACCAGTGTTTGTTCGTACTTTTTATGTATTTGTAGTAAATCACTATTCAATCAATATTTGAACTGCATATTGCAGAAATGCAACAAAGTCCAAAATTTTCACATTTACCTTTTATGGGCATTTTAGGTTGGGACTGGATTAACGGATCAAGTACTACGGAAGGGAAACATGTCCGCACGATAGCAAAGGTATAAATGGCAATGCTTTCAAAAGTCTATGTACTGCTGATAGGAAACAAGTTCAGGACAAGTTCCCATTATGAAAAGTGGACATGCTGCCTTTCTGCAGTATGTGGTTAATTTGCAATGCATCACAGTAGAGGAGTATTGTTTATAGTTTCGCGTCAGCTCTGAGTTCTTGCCGGGTAACTTATGCATTTTTCACACATAAAAATATATTACAAGGAGGGAAATATCATGTCGATGCACATACTAGCTGTATTATGGGTGTGGTAACAGTGACTTTCATCACCATGTTTTTATTTTTTATTTGTAGCAGACATATATATATATATATATATATATATTAGATACAACAGTGTGACTAAATTTGGCTCTTACGAAATTTTTTCTCTCATAGTTTTCGCGCAATGGCTTGTAAAAGTCAAAACTGGCATATTTCCGTTTTAAGGACTACGCTAAAACCAACTGACATACCAAACTGAAAAATTCACAGCGGATAAAGACGTCGCAGGCTACAATGTCACGTACATAAAAACAAAGAAAAAAACTTTTTGTATTTAAATAAAAATGCCGAAATTTAAAATAAAAATGTGAACATTTCAATATATTTTTTAAATATTAAAATGTTTTATTTTGTAATTTAACATGGCTGAATTTGTAGCCAACAACAGTGTTATTCACTGTGAATTTTTTCAGTGTGATAAGTGAGATGATTTTAGTGTCGTCTTTAAAATGGAAACAAAAATTTTGGCTTTAACGAGCCATTATGCAAAAATTATGCGAGATAAAAAATTAACAAATATAACAATAAAAACATGGTGATGAAAATGTCTTAAGTCTGAATGTGTTTGCTATTATGTTAGTATAGTGTACGTGATGTTTAGAATGATTATGTATACACTCCTGGGTCTCGGAGTTGGCACACAGACAGTACGGTAGCTATTCAGTTTATTCATTTAAGTACTTATATTCAGCTGAAATTATTATTTTCTAAGTTTCACATTCGTACAGTTTATTGTCGACTATTGAATAGTGTTCACTAAAAAAAAAGTTTTTTTTGCAAAATTGCAGTTAACAGTACAAATTTCAATCCGTGTGGCATTGTTTGTTTGTTTTATTGCATCCATAAGATCTTTTCAATACACAATAGTACAAAGATATTGGACAAGTCATGAAGATTACATAATAAATTGAAAACTTATACATTTACAACAATTACACATGTTTATACAGACACTGCTATCTCATATGGTAAATGAATTCATGTTGAATCTTCGTCAGCTCCTTCTGTACACCAACTCTATAAGTTCTTTGTTTTGGAAACCTGAAACAGAAAACAGGAAAGAGAAGCAGAAGAAAACAGAAGAGATTTGTGCAGTATGAGATAATATGTGGTCTTTCTAATGTTAATGATTCAAATATTCTTCCATGGAGTAGAAAGCTGGTTCTTCAAGAAAATTCTTTAGCTGTTTTGCAAAGAGTTTTGGATTTGAGGAGAACATTTCTTGAAGGTTTTTGGGAAGTTTATTAAAAAAAGATGCTACCGGAGTAGGAAGGCCCTTTTTGTACCAGTTTTAGATTTACAGAAGGCATGTGAATGTGTTTTTTTATTCTCGTGTTGTGCTTGTGGAATAGTTCATTTTTCTGGACATTATAATTGTTTTTGGATATGAACGAGAGTATTGAATATATATATACACACACACAATTGGCAAGATTTTGGACGCCTTGAAAAGAGGTGTACAAGAATCTGTCTGTTTTTTACCGTTCATGATTCTGATAGCTCTTATTTGCATATGAAACACTTTTTTACTGTCTGTGGAGTTCCCCCAGAAAATTATGCCACATGTCATAATAGAATGAAAGTATGCATAATAAACCGTTTTTACTGTGTCTTTGTTTAAGATAACGATAATATTGCGTAAAGCGAAACATGCAGAACTGAGTTTTGGTAAAATATATTCATATGAGATTTCCAGTTTAGTGAAGTATCTATTTATAGGCCTAAAAATTTAGTTACAGTTGATTCATTAATTTTTTCTGCATTTTTGACAATATTAATATCAGTCTGTTGTTTACTGTTCTTAGTTAAAAGATGCATTATATGTGTTTTTCCAAGATTAAGATTTAAATTGTTTGCAGATAACCATGAATCCAAATTTGTAAAAGTAGTGTTTGCTAGCATTCTAAGATCGTCTAATTACTCTCCAGACACTATAATGCTGGTGCCATCTGCAAATAAAATGGGTGTAGTTCTGGGGTTCAAGGAACGAAGGTCATTTATGTACGCCAGGAATAGTAATGGGCCTAAGATTGAGCCTTGTGGTACACCATATTTTATTTTACCAGGTATTGAGTAAAAAGAAGTTGTTTTATCTTTGAACTGTACTTGTTGCTGTCTCCCTGAAAGGTATGAGATCAGTAGCTTGTTAGTTATACCAGTGACTCCATAAAATTTTAATTTGTCTGTGAGCAAGCTTTGGTTTACACAATCAAATGCTTTCGTAAGGTCACAGAAAATTCCAATAGTTGGCAACATTTTATCTAATGCATTAAAAATGGTATTAATCAGTTTGAAAATTGCATCATTTGTTGAAGTGTTTTTCCTAAAATCATACTGGAAATTTGATGGAATATTCTGTTTCTCAAAATGTGGTAATAATCTTACATAAATTAATTTTTCAATTACTTTCGAAAATGCAGTGAGCAGGGAGATTGGCCTGTAATTAGCTGCGCTCATACAGTCGCCTTTCTTAAAAATTGGGGTAACCATTGCCCATTTAAGTCTGTCTGGAAACAAACCTGTTTCGAATATGGCATTACAAACATGACTTAGTTGGTCACTGAATTCGAAAGCACCCTGTTTTAATAATTTACAGCTAATACCATCGTATCCGCTCGATAATTTTGGTTGTATTGAATTTATTATTCTTTCTACTTCTGTTGTATATGTTAGGGTCATAGCGGAATATTCTGAACCTTGAAGGACTGGGATGGATGGTATACTGGGTTTAGTGGATTTGTCAAGCATTTCATCTACTGCATTTAAATAGTAGGAATTAAATATATCTGCAACTATTTTAGGGTCTGCTGATACAAAATCACCAACCTTTAGTTTTAGAGCTGAACATGGCTATTGCACTTTCCCTGTTGTGTTTTTTTTTATAATGTTCCATGTTGTTTTTATTTTATTTTCAGAGTTTTGAATAGAATTGTTGAATTAATTCTTTTTTGCGCACTTTATCACATTACTTAAAGTTTTACAGTATTTCTTGTAGCACTTTTAGAAGATATACTGATAGTGGTCATGATCAATACTTGTGCATCATGATCTGATAGTCCATTTACAACGGGGAGGCACTTATATGTTTTATCTAAGTTGCTGTCAACGAAAATGTTATCAATAGCTGTTTGAGAGATCCTTTCTATTCTAGTGGCAAAGTTAAGTATAGACTTCAGATTGAAAGTGTTTAGTCAATTATTTAGTTCAGTTTTACTGTTGCTTTCTATTAGTAATCAAAATAATTTCTGTGTTAGGTCGGTAGACCAATTTTAGGTTACTTTCAAGTAATTTCAAGAAGTGATTAAAGTTGCCAGATGGAGCTCTGTATACGTTCACAATCACCACTTTTTTTATCACTTTCAGTTGTTATACAAACACTACTACACTCAAAAGTGTATTTGTCATGACATATCGCTATGTGACACCATTTTAACTGAACACATGTCTGCTGCAGCACAGTCCCAGTGTTCGGTAGAGCATTAATTAAAATATTTCTATTGTAATCTCAAGATTTGTAATATTAAACATTTACCCCTTTTTATTCCGGATTTGGAGTTCGGCTTTGATGTGTTCAGCATTTTAAAAGAAGCCGATCTAAGTCTTGTTGCATCTCTACATAGAAGAGGATGTAAATTTGTTATGCTTTGGTTCCAGTTTGTTAATTAACATTTTAGTAATCTTAGATGTATTTGTATTTGAATGAATAAACGAAATTAATAATTGTATCACAATTTTTTTTTTTTTTTTTTTTTTTTTTTTTTTTTTTTTTTTTTTTTTTTTTTTTTTTTTTTTTTTTTTTTTTTTTTTTTTTTTTTTTTTTTTTTTTTTTTTTTTTTTTTTTTTTTTTTTTTTTTTTTTTTTTTTAGTGTTTTTTCAGCCCCATCTTTTGGATCTAGAGTTTGATGCACAATGTATTGCAAGGAATTGTTTAAAATGGCTTATCAATATCGTTGCTTAAATTTGCTCTTTGTGTTATGTAGTATCAGCATCAAAATGTGAGGGTATATATAAAAATTAACTATTGTACTTAACATTAAAACTGCTGCATATGGTGTATACTATTGTTAAACGTGATATTTACCTTACTGAACAGATTTGTCTGGCTCAGAACGCTGTGCTATTTATGTTGATTGGCTTCATAGGAAAGAAAAAAAAAAGGCAATTATTATTTCACATGACAGGTTAGAATATGATAGTTGATACTTCGGAGTGTTCACTTGTTCATATGTGGTTACAATAAAGAACTTCCTGGAGTTAGAAATGTTTCTTGGTCACATTACTAGCAGTCTGTCAGGTCACTAAAGATTAGTAAAGTTGTATTTGAGTATATTCATACTTTATGGATGGAAGTAAAATACTATTGGAATGATACTTAAACCACCAAAGTTGAATTTTAGCTCTCCCTGAGCCATAATATTTTTCACTCTATAGAAATCTCATGAAGTGGTTAAAAATAGTACTGTATGTACTTGACCTGCATGGAGTAAAATTTAAACTAGAGTCATTTAAATATATGGCTTGGTGAAGTATGATTCAGTCCAAATGGTGAACAAGTCTAATTGTTTACACATGCTTGTGTGTGTTTGTGTGCTTCTATAAACATATGCAAGTTAATCACATCATAAGTATGGTATTTCAATAGAAAGCAGGTAATATACATTTGTTCACACACACACACACACATATATATATATATATATATATATATATATATATATATATATATATATATATATATATATATATGTGTGTGTGTGTGTGTGTGTGTGTGTGTGTGTGTGTTAATAAACGGTATTACATGCATACAAATAACTTTATTTAATGCTTATTTTGCAATTTTTAAAATTTTTTTCGACTTTGCGACTTATGTAGTTAAATATATATACAGACACACACACACATTAAACTTTAATTCACATTTTATAATTTTTTATTTGAAATTTTTTTAACTACACAAGTCGTAAAATCCAAAATAATTTTAAAAATTGTAAAATAAGCATTAAATAAAGTTATTTGTATGCATGTAATACAGTTTATTAACAACAGACTCCAAAAAACATTATTTTTTTACTATAGCATTGCATTAGAAAAGTGTTAAAAGAAAATAAACTATTTATGTACACATATGTGTATATGTATATTAATATTTTCGTTTAACACTTTTTTTATGTAATACTCTAGTTGCAAATAAAAACTTTTTTATGTGTATGGTTAACAAATTGCATTACATGCATACAAATAACAGTTTACTAACTACTAATTTTACAAGTTTTTATATTTGACAATGCGACTTGAGTGGTTCATAAAAAATGTCAAAAAGAAAAAAACATTGTTAAACACAAGTTCAAATTTTCTGCCTTCGCTATCAATTCAAATTCAAATTACCCGCCACCTCCACCGTATTGTTAAGTTCAGGAGCCAGCCGTTAGCTGCGCTGCAATCACAGACATACTCGGTCAAAGATATTAACATGATAGATACCGATCTAGTAACAGTGAGTAACACTAAGGTTATTTCTACTAAAGGTTAGAAAGAAAATGTGTTTTCTTAGGGAGAGTTTGGCACAGGGAAAATTTCTGCCGCTAGGAGCGCTGAAGTCGCATGTGGGGACAGATTAACATTGTGGTATATGGAAGTATTACTTATTTTTGTCCATAAAATATTGTGTTTATATAATTTTGCGGTATAAATTTACAGGTTTA
>PNEQ01067806.1:0-10744 GCA_003012365.1 Medauroidea extradentata | reverse complement strand
TACAATTTAATACTGTTTTTAAACGAAATAGCATTTATGACTTAATCACTTATGGCAGTATACCGACGATATGTCAGCTGATATTGTAGAGGAACCTAAGCGGAAAGCGAACTGCAATTTTACCCCTTTTAAAGACTACATGTAAATTGCACTAATTCGATCTCCTTTGTAGTTTTTGTGTGTCAGAATTGAACGTTTGTACGCAGTTTGTAACGGAATTCGAGCCCAGAACCTCCCGGAATTTAGACCTGAGTGACAAACAACTGCGTCACGTAACGTCGAAATAATTCATGAAAATAAAATTTATTGAAAGAAAAATAAAATACCTGTGTCCTGGGATCATAGAGGTTGTACAACACCACGTCTCGATAGGTTAACTGTAGAGTGAAACTCTTGTATAGGTTGTTTCTCGCTGCTCGTTCCTGCTTTTCGGATAGTCTGCCTTGATTATTGACCAACTAAGTTTTATTCTTAATAATCACGTTTCTTATAAAGAAAAAAAATTACATACATATTTTTTAAAATATTTACGTAAGCATCACTCTGACGCGAACAACGCCTCAATATCGCTACTGGTTAGATAGATATCGTGGGTTGATGGAAAACAAAATTTGTGCTTTTTCACCCTTTTGGGTGTCGAATTTCGAAATATTTTAAATTTACATCTTAGACATTTGTATAAGTATCCAACTGAAGTGTAAATCACATCGCTAGCCTGTTCAGTCGAATCAAAATCGATCATTCACTAAAAAAACACATCACCCCTGCACAGTATTGAGAAATCGAATTTCAAAAAAATTTGAAAACCGTTTTGCAATTATTTCTGTAATCATCATCCTGAAGGAAAAATTAATTTGTATATCTCGACGGGTTCGATAGATATCGAGGATTTATCTAAACCACGTTCAAGGTCTTTTCACCACTTAAGATAGTAAATTTCGAAAAACCCTTTAATTACGTTTTATAATACTTTATTGGTATCTCGTGGACGTAAAAAACACATCATTATCCCGCTGGGTTCAAGGTATATCGAGGATTAATTGAAAACGCTTTTCACCACTTTTCACCCCTTTTCACGTCCTTAGGTGGCGAATTTCGGAAATTCCTGAAATCGCTTTTTAGGTATTTGAGTAAGCATCAATCCTAAACAAAAATCACGTCTCTATATAAAAAACAATGGGATCGATATATATCGAATGTGAGTCGAAAACTCATATTACCCCATTTTTAACCAGTTTAGGGCCGAATTCGGAAAATATATTTTAAATGGTACTCGGGATATTTACAAAAGCACCAATTTAAAGCAAAGAGCACTTCGATATCTCGATTGATTCGATAGATATGGAAGGAAAATCGAAAACACATTTCACGTATTTTCACACCTTTAAATAACGAATTTCTAAACGTCTTTTGAGTCCTGTCATAAACATTTGTAAAAGTAACCAATTAAAGTTAAAATCACGACGATAGCCAATTGTGTTACAAAGATATAGACGATTCATAAAAAACACATTTTGCCCCTTTTTACTGCCTGGAGGTCGAATTTCAAAAAAACCTAAAACTACTTTTTGGGTATTTACGTAAGCAATATTTTGAAGTGAATATCAACTCTCTATCCCGAAGGGTTCGATAGATATCGATAGTTGATTGGAAACACATTTAAGGTCTTTTCACCCCCTTAAATGTTAAATTTCGAAAAATCCTTAAATTGGCCAATATACATTTTTACGAGTTTCCTATTAAAGTAAAAATCACGATGATAGGCCGTCGGGTTCGAGCTCTATCGACGTTTCTTCGGAAACACATTTCACCTTTTTTCACCCCTTTAGAGGTCGAATTTCGAAAAATCCCTTCTTAGTGCTCGCCTACGACCTGAGGGGAACCCCCACAAAAAATTTCACGATTCTAGATTCAGCGGTTTGGGCTGCAGTTTGATATGTCAGTCAGTCAGTCAGTCAGTCAATCAGTCAGCTTTCATTTTATATATATATAGATGTGTACACAGTTCACCAAAACCCAACGACAAACAATAGCAATATATATATATTTATTTATTTATATATACATATATATACATGTATACATATATATATGTACATGACTTGTATTATCACTGCAGCATAAATGCTTGAGATGCCACGCGTACGTTCGGGCCTGTGTTTGTCAGTTTGAGCATTTGTTTTAATAGTGTAATGCATCTAACAATAGTTTTGAAGGCTCCGTTAGTAAACTGTAGTATTTTTTCTTTTGAAGTACTATAATACTACGATTGTAGGTAAATCAGTAGTTTCCGTACCAACACAAAAGAGAAATCAAACAATTTAATTCATCTCCAACAAACAAGAAGTGCAAATAAAGTCAGCCTCAACATGATGTGACTTAATATTGACATGGGTTGAGATGAGTCACATGTTACATTAGATCACGGCTAGACAACATCAATGCCTGTGTCACATTCTGATATATTGCTTTCTGACAAGCCATGACCGGTATGTAACGTCTTTACAGCCTAACTATAATTTTCGGGACACATTATACAGACTGATTCCGGAAGGAACGTATTAACGCGTGGAGCTACATTAAAACAAGTAAGTCAGTGATATGTAGGCATTCAAGTTGGTCGTAAAATGAATACAGAGGTAGTAATGAAACCCTGAAAATCATTTTAAATTATCTTTGTTTTTTCTCAGCAACGGCACACTCAATAGTGCCTAATTTATTTATTTATTGTCAAGGAAAGAAATGTAGCCTTATATTTACTAAAGTAGTTTTTAAGAGGAAAACTGTTTCTGCTGTATTAATTTAAGGAACAATTTTGAAACCATTTTCGAGTTCATTCATATAATCTATAACAAGAAAAGTTAACGAACTCCGTCTTGAGTAATCCTATATAGTACATTGTGTGTGTTTCTTTATTTTCTGCACATATTAGAAAGAGTAGGTGTGTGTGAGCAGTGCGTGTGTGCATATGTGATATATGCATAGTTCACCTGTACATCTATACAGAGGTACTTGTACTAAGAGTCGCCAGCTGCACTATATACTTGATACATGTCAATGAGCTCTAGCTTGCATGGTGCATGTATCGCTGCGACTGTCTAGTGTGACACGTGCAGGGGACACGTGTAGAAACTGAGTGTCCAAGTGGCTGATACTTAAACACCCACGTGCTCTCTACACTATCTTGTCGCAAGGTTAACTACACTGTGTACGGGTACGAGGATGTACTTCCGGACATGAGTATCCCAGTAAAATATGTTCCCTTTTACTTCATCTACCACGGTTACCTGGTATGTAAGCTTTACCACATTCGTTCTCTCGTGTTCACAAGATCGCTTTCAAAGGTGTTCAATATTTAAAACAACTAAACAAATATGATATATTATCTTGCTTGTCACTTCGTTGTAAGTTATATCGTAAAAGTATAATATTTACTATCTAGATTAATGAACCAGTTACAAGTTTACTCAAGTGTTTGTACAACTGCTTCTAATGATAATTATTCAATGATTACATAATAAGAAACACATTTTAGCGATACAGGTTCAAATGTCTGTAGGATTACCTGGAAATGAGATTTTGTAAAACCTAGTGCACGTTGCCATATATTCGTGGGTTAATTTAGTACTGCAGTTTCTACACCTCAGAATGCAACCACTTTACTGTGCTATGTAATCTACTTTTACACCACCTGAGTTACAATTCTTCGATTAAAAATGTATCGAAATCGCATCATTGCGACACGCCTATTTGTTTGGTTACCCGCCTTGCAGGACAGTCGCAATGCCTGCATATGTTTCAGACAATAAATTCTTTGTATTTTAAATGCCAAAAATTTTAGGTGCTATTTTCTTGAAAATGGTTAAATTTAGCCCTTTCCGATAAGGCTACCTTTTTATCACACTTTTACACCTGATCAGTGTTCTGTAGTGCAACATGAATAACAATGACGTATCCCAGAGTTACAAGCCAAAACAAGACTCTGTATCCAATTTGAACAATGATGTACCGGTGATATTAATAATCTAAATTTCAGAGAATTAAAAACAGTCATTATTGATACAGTGCTCAGAGTATCATTGTTTTATATGCCGTGGTTTATGAGATCTTAATTTATTTGTAATTCGAAACTCTATATTCGGGTTAGTATTGCTCCCACAATTTTCACTTTAGGGCAAGTTGATTCCTCATTTCCGACATGGTTTGTTGAGATCTATCACCACACAAAATTAACACACTCCTTCTTAATTCACCCATGTCACCTTGTTTTTGTTCTGTAGTAACCATTAAATTGTCACATGCAGTACATATTTAAACGGCAATGTCTGATATAAGTTTCCAATTCCGTGTTTAACAAAGCGAAGTTCAGAAACATTTTTCTATGTAACAAACAACCATTGTTCTCTGGTAAAATTAACTTTGTCTTGTTTCGCATGTTTAAATAATTTGCACGTAGGTACGTAAATGTTTAAATTTTTGCCATAAATACCTTATAAGATATATCTGTGTTAAAAATACTGACAATTTTCTGAGAAAAATCGTTAGTAGCCATACACACTTAAATGTGTTGACATAAAACATTTTTAATATACGTAGATTCTATTGCACCTAATATATAGAAATACTAACAATATCCATAGACGAACAGTAATATGGTACTATAATCCGTAGACTTCTTACCAAAATACGTGTTACTAGTTTTCGCTTGGTTAAAGTTTTATTTTGAGAAAGTCTACAATTGATTTAAGACATTAAAACGGATAGCATTAAAAACATAAACGCTAATTTCTCGTCTATGTTAAAAGAATTCGCGAAACTTATATGAACGTATATATCATCATTTTACTATCTTTAAAAAACAATAAAGGGAAAAATAATTTTGAATACTTATTATTATAGTACATTATAAATAAAAATGTCGACATATTATCAGTTATACGTCAAACAACCATGCCATATGGACAGCTCAATGTATTGCAATACATGTAAATATCATGTAATGAAGGTGGTACCCTAGGACAAGGTTATCACACCCAGGATGTCAACTGTTTTGCAAATAGTCTTTGAATGAAATATCTCTATGCAGACAACAGTATATAATACCAGCTATGAAAATAATCGTTTGTAAAACATAGCAAGACAAAATAAAGGCTGTATAAAACTTGTAATATAGATGCATTTTCATTATTCACAAGTACAACAAAATTCAACAGGTTACGGGCCCAGAAGGCTTCTAAAGAAAAAGGTATATGAAATATTGTATTTTGGAAATGATGAAGAAACTTATTAGAAACAATGCTCATGGTGGTGGTATGTTATAATTGTAACCAATGCTCCATTGTGGTAAGGTTGATCTGTTTCTGACACATATTTGCATCTAGAATCAAAAATAAAGTTGCAGACACAGCTTGTTAAAATGGCACAGAAAGATTCAGATTTATCCTCCGTCGAAATGTTATTTGATCATAACAGGTTTGCTATGTGGAAATTCGACATTTCTGTGTTATTACGTTCATCAGGAATAGAACATGTTGTGTTTAGCAATGAGAAATTACGCGATAAAGTAGATAAAGACAAAGATAAGTGGTTAAGAGATGATGCAAAAGCTAAAAAAATCATTGTATTTACAATTGACAAAAATTTAAAATTCATATTGTTAATTGCACAAGTGCTGCAGCTATGTATGCGAAGCTAGAAAGTCTGTATATGAGAGACCCAGCACAAGCACAAAATATGTTAATGGAAGAATTCTTTAGGTTTGAATTTGATACAAGTAAAGATATGGCAACTAATCTGAGTATTCTTGAGAATATTGTGGTGAAAATAAACGCAATTTCGAAGAAAATTGATGAGGAAATGCAATTGGCACGTATCATGTCGATTCTACCGAAAAATTTTCAACCTCATTTCACAACAGCTTGGGAATCGGTAACAAAATATGAAAAAACGTTGGAAAAACTAAAGGCACGTATTTTGAGAGACGAAATTCGTTATTACACCAAATCTGATGCCAGTAATGAATCTGTCGCATTTAAAACAAACCGTCTAAAATGTTACGGATGTGAATCAACAACACACTTTCTTCGTGACTGCCCTAAAAATAAAAACAAGAATAGGAAGACAAAATGTTACACAAATCGTTCGTTTTGCAATAAAAACAATCACCCAGAAGATAAATGTTTTTTTCAGGAAGAAACACGTCGATGAAAGAAAATCGAAAGATGAAAATAGAGTTGGTTTCCTTAGCATTGAAGAAAGAACGAATTGTGGATTTGAATTCAGTGAAAATCAAGAAATTCTGTTTGTTTTAGATTCAGCAGCAATTTCTCACATGGTAAATGAAAACTTGCTTATTGAAAAAAAGGACTTTTCTCAAATCGTATATACATCTAAAAAGGGCGAACATTTGGAAGCAAAGGGTATAGATAAGATGATAGCTGATGAATGTGAATTGGAAAATGTTTTGTACATACCTGGACTCGAGACAAACTTGCTTAGTGTTCCAGCAATCACTCGGAATGGAGGTGAAGTAAAATTCACAAATTATAAGGCTCTGATCAGTAAAGATGGAAAAGACATTCTAGAAGGTAAAAAGCAAAGCTCAGGCCTATATAATTGCAATACATCCCATTTTTGACAAAACTGCACATTTCTAATTTGATTTTGATTCATAACGGGATGTTACATTCACCAGAGAGCTATGCTCAACAAAAATGCCAGAAAAACCGCCACTTTTAATATTTTGCAGAGAAGAAGAAAACGAACATTGCTTTGAAAATGATGGTAATGTTGAAGATGAAAAAGTTGAATTTGAAGTTAAAGCAGGCTCTTGTAGCTCAAGAAAAACAGAGGGAGAAAATATTCTACAGAATACTATAAGTAGTGTCGAAAACCAGGAGAACACAACATGCTGCAACAACAATGTAGAGGAAGAAAAAATTAAACGCACAAAGAAGATACCTGAAAAATTAAAAGACTATGTTTTACTTACATATGAAGAGGCTACTACTGGAGACGATGCTGAAATGTGGAGGAAAGCCGTAGAAGAGGAAAAATTAGCACACCAAGAGAATCAAACCTGGAATCTAGTCGAAAGAAGCGAAGCAAAGGGCAAGAAAATTCTTACAAGTAAACGGGTGTTCAAGGTGAAGGATGATGGGAGATTTAAAGCACGTCTTGTAGTTGAAGGATGTCAACAGAAGCCGGAGTGGACTACGAAAACATTTTTAGCCCAGTCATCAGCACAGATACCCTAAGAACCATGATAGCATATGCTGCAAAGAAAAATTACAAACTGATGAAATTCGATATCAGGACAGCATTCTTATATGGAAAGATAGAAGAAGAATTGTATATTTCATTACCTGAAGGATATTCTGATGATACAAAGATACGTAAGCTTCAAAAGGCCCTTTACGGTCTTCGACAAGCTCCAGCCTAACGGAATAAGTGTATCAGAGAATTTTTACACAAACATCAATTCACTGCTCTAAAGACTGAACTGTGTGTATTCGTAAATTCTGATCACTCTGTATTTATGTCCATCTTTGTCGATGACGGACTAATTGCAGGATCTGACACCAGTCAAATGAAAGGGATATTAGATTCTCTGAAAAATGAATTTAAATTAACGACAGAAGAAAACCCTGACAACTATTTGGGCATCAATACTGACACATCAGAAGAGAAGCTGAAATTACATCAAAATGTCTACGCGCAACAAGTCGTATAAAAGTATCGAATGTCAGACTCAAAACAAGTATCAACACATCTCGTTTCGGGAAGTGAACATATTGAGAAACTCAAGCAAAAGGAGATAACATTTTTTTTTTACAGAGAAGCAGTGGGAAGAATTTTGTACTTGTCTACTAAAACAATACCAGACTTGGCGTATGCAACTGGATTATGTGGACGACATGTAGAAAACCCCACACAACAAGACCTACTCAAGCTAAAAGGAGTTCTTAAATATGTAAATTCAACTAAAGATATGGGGATATTATATTCCATGAATATTGAAAAATCCAAAAACATTTTAATTGGATACTCGGATGCCGATTACGCAGGAGACGAGGAAACACGCAGAAGCACTACAGGCTTTATTATATTTTATAATGATGGCCCCATCTCCTGGGCATCAAGACGCCAACCAATCATAGCGACATCAACAACTGAGGCAGAATACATCGCCGCAGCCGAAGCTACGAAAACTCTCATGTATCTTAAGAGTTTTCTCGAAGAACTTAGCGGAGAACAAATAGAAGTTGTTCTAAATGTGGACAATCAGAGCGCTATAAGTTTAGCGAACAATGGAATTTTAAATAGAAAATCTAAGCTCATTGATGTTAGGTTTCATTATATGCAGGAAAAGGTTAATGAAGGTGCTTTGACACTTAAATACTGTCCGACTAATTTGCAGATAGCTGACTTGCTCACCAAGCAATTAAATTCTGCAAAATTTAAACAATACAAAAAACAAATGGTTTCCTAAAAAGTTTGTAAATATATGATGATAATTACAGGAAGGTGTTAAGGATGTCAACTTACTACTGAGAAGCGGCAGCAATATACACGCCCTGGAAGACGAAATGAGGCAAAGCCCTACACTGAAAAGATACCAGGTTGTGGAGCGGGGGGAAACAGGAGGTCTGCGAGAAAACCAACTGACACTGTGTCTGGCATGTGATAATCCGGTACCCGGCCGCAGGTCACATTGTAAGAGGCTAGTGGTCTGACAACTTCAAAACTACTGAGCAACACTTCCAAGTGTCTTTTGAGTGTATAACTAATTAAATGTAAAATTTTAAGTAAAACATTTCCTAAAAGTGCGTATAATCGTAGTGGAAGAAATTCTTAAACGTTTCGAGACATCAGGTTACACCTTGTACACATTGTTAAAAAAAATCTTTTGTGCCTGAGTGTGTGCATGTGCGTGTACGTGAGAGACTCAATGAATGAGTGTTGTCATTGTGAGTGAGTGCGTGAGTGAGAGGGAAAATGAGTGAGGATTCTGCTTTAAACTCACGTTTCGTTCATGTAAAATACAGGAGCACTAGTGAGTTGATTAATATAATTTAGTTTAACGAGGTATTGTTCTTTACTGGTAATAACATTTGTAAACAAGATTACCTAAACTTGTCGTTTTGAATTCCAATACAAAGATTAATGTCTGCAATGCGATAAGTAATCACCAAACGAACCGAATAAAACGAAGCAGTTAAAAAGTTGCAAATAGTTCCTTCCAATCAATTTAACAGACGTAAAGTGACAAGTTAATCTTACATGCAAATATGTGAAATTCATTATTTAACCTTTATTTTATGTGAATTAGGTTTACATGCCATCCCATAATTTGATACAATAAATAAATACATAATGTACGGTGAGTGTACCCGAAGAGCAGTATTACTGGGACCATGTAAGCATATGTGCTAGCCCTAGAGGATCACATGAAGTGTGCCCTGCAATGATAGAAGCAGTGTATGTACCACGTAGTGCAGACTTACCACTGAGCCAATGTAAGCATATCTGCTTGCCCTAGACGATCACATGAAGTGAGCCTTACAATAAGAGGAGCAGTGTATGTACCACGTAGTGTAGACTTACTACTGGGACATTGTTGGCATATCTGCCTGCCCTCGAGGATTACATGAAGTGAGCCCTACATTGCGAGGAGCATTGTATGTACCACATAGTCTAGACTTACTACTGAACTACCATTTAGGCATATCTGCTTGCCCACGAGGAACACATGAAGTGTGCCCTGCAATGAGAGGAGCATTGTATTCACCACGTAATGTAGACTTACTACTGGGACCTTGTAGGCATATCTGCCTGCCCTCGAGGATTACATGAAGTGAGCCCTACATTGCGAGGAGCATTGTATGTACCACATAGTCTAGACTTACTACTGAACTAACATTTAGGCATATCTGCTTGCCCTCGAGGAACACATGAAGTGTGCCCTGCAATGAGAGGAGCATTGAATTCACCACGTAGTGTAGACTTACTACTGGGATCTTGTAGGCATATCTGCTTGCCCTCGAGGATCACATGAAGTGTGCCCTGCAATGAGAGGAGCATTGTATACACCACGTAGTGTAGACTTACTACTGGGAACTTGTGGCATATCTGCTTGCCCTCGAGGATCACATGAAGTGTGCCCTACAATGAGAGGAGCATTGTATACACCACGTAGTGTAGACTTACTACTGAGACTATGTAGGCATATCTACTTGCCCTAAAGGATCACATGAAGTGTGCCCTGCAATGAGAGGAGCATTGTATTCACCACGTAGTGTAGATTTACTACTGACACTATATAGGCATATCTGCTTGCCCTAGAGGATCACATAAAGTGTGCCCTGCAATGAGAGAAGCAGTGTATGTACCACGTAGTGCAGACTTACCACTGAGCCAATGTAAGCATATCTGCTTGCCCTAGAGGATCACATGAAGTGAGCCTTACAATAAGAGGAGCAGTGTATGTACCACGTAGTGTAGACTTACTACTGGGACCTTGTAGGCATATCTGCCTGCCCTCGAGGATTACATGAAGAGAGCCCTACATTGCGAGGAGCATTGTATGTACCACGTAGTGTAGACTTACTACTGAACTACCATTTAGGCATTTCTGCTTGCCCTCAAGGAACACATGAAGTGTGCCCTGCAATGAGAGGAGCATTGTATACACCACGTAGTGTAGACTTACTACTGGGAACTTGTGGCATATCTGCTTGCCCTC
>PNEQ01067805.1:0-10744 GCA_003012365.1 Medauroidea extradentata | reverse complement strand
TGGTGCTTGACATTGAAGCGACATCTTTCCAGGAGGTTGGAGAACAGAGACCCGCCGAGATAATTCGAGAAGAAGGAGGGTGAGGTATATAAGGGGGAGCTGCAGCAGGAGCCAGAGAGTTTTTGCTGGCAGGTGCCTAGTGTGATCTGAAGAGATAGTGACGAGTATTGGATTGCGACGACTGTTCAAGGGCGTCCAGTGAGTGGGACCACGGCAAGTAGGAGGAAGAAGGTGATTCTAGACCAGAAAGATTCTGCGGTATTATTTCTTTGGGTCCACCATTGCGAGTGACTAGTAACCTTTCCATATACAGAGAATTTATGTAGATGTATTTTTTTTTCTCTTTTGTGTAAATAGTAGTTACTTGTTCTGTTTGACATTTATTGTGGTAAATCATTGTAGACATAGGTTATTTTTGTATGTACAGTTGTAAATAAACTAGGTAAGCTTTATTTTCTTTATTTTATCAAGACCTCCATCCCAAAACGTACCTAGCCCGCAAGCTTGTAACAGTATTGTGTTACGATTCATACGAAGGATACTGTGTACAAGAAGAACTATCATGCGACAACGATGAATGTTACGTTTTATAATATTCGTCCAGACTCAGTACTTCCGTGCACACTGAACGACTTTTTGCTGCAGCGAAATGGTGAAAAAGAGACTGAAATTCGTGGTCGTATCTCATTCACATACACACTTCGTCGAACAGGAAGTAAAACAGTGTGCGAATGGAGAGAGAAATTTAACGGACATACACATGTTGTGCAAAGACGTGGATTTCCTGAATGGTCTTCCTAGTGCTCACATTTTACGTGCGATGTATATCCTTTCTTCAAGATCGATACCACAGCAAGTACAAACACTTACCTCCAGTCAGACAGACACATTTAACCCTTTGAAAGAATACGACTTTGTTGATGTAGTGCTACACGGAGTTACGTACACGACAGAAGCATTCGTAAAACACGTTGTTGAAATATGTGAAAATGGCATACACATCCATATAAGGAGAGAATATACCGCGATGGAGCAGTAGTTTCGCTAACAGTATGAGACTGTGACACCGACGAGTGTGCTGTACGTCTGTGTAGGCCTAGAATGAAATTTCCCATGTCGTTGTATGATATGAAGAAGGAAGCTTCTGAACTAAATATCAAAACAAAATACGACTATAAAAAAACCTGAGCTAAAACACTTAATTACTGGAGGGAAGCTTCAAACCCCATTACTATGACACGAGAAATGTACGGGCGTTTGGCATACATTTACATCATTAGCAGAGACTGATCCTTGGACTAAAGTGAGTACAAGTGTGTATCGAAAATGTCTTATGGGCATCCATCCGCCAACTTCATATCTGAAAAAGCAAATTGCTATAAATTTTTAATACGGTACAGTTGTACAGTACCTTTTCGAATGTGTATTTAGACAATTTCCTATAACACTCATCGGACACTTTAAAAAATAACACCAATTACTTTTGTAATCATAACATCCAGTGCCAAATACCATAAAAAACCAGCAACATATTGTGTTCTTCACCAGTATTAACTTCTCTCTACGAATGTATCATCAGACTGCTGTTCAACCGCTAAACGAAAATATTGTCTGCTATAGTGATATATGGAAGGTATAAATATTTAACTTTGTTAGACAGAGAGAATGAGCTACCGTACTTGCCCAAAGAATTTCTTCTCGTCTACGCACCGCACAAGATACCATCAGTGTACAAGTTCCTGCCAGATTATCTAAAAGAAGACGAGGACATTCTCGACAGTTTTCCATTCAGGAATGTTTGCAGGGCTGTACTTCACTTCCGGACACGTTGTAGCATAGGAGTTGGTGTAAGGCGTGTCGTCGCTCGTCAACGACCAGCACTTCATCCACTACAGCCCACATCACATCTACTGACAGCAGTACTCCAAAGAAGCCTACCCGCGAGACCAAGTAGTGACGTTTTCCCCAAGTAAATTGCACGCAGTAACATGTACTGTAACATCCAAGGCTTTCGTTCGCAAGACACATTCACCATCAAGCAGGTGCCAATATCGGACAGTGACGATGACCTGATGTCAAAAGTTTTAATCTTCGAGCCCCTGGGATCATCTGAGCCGTACCCCGCAACAATTGCACCGACTGCAAACGTACCAGAAACATGGACTCAGGTGGGTTTCAATTCACCCAAATACTCAATGTCTTGGATTACATCTTAAATGAAGATCGCCAATGTTTGTCATCGGAAATGGTCAAAAGCATATGTTATGTTGTGTGTGCCCGAACAATATTAAAAACTATTGAGGTGCATAAGAAGTTTAGGTGCCCTACATTCAGTAAACTCATTGAAATGAACACTGATAAACTTCACTACTGTGAGAAAAAATAATTTTGGTGCTCAGTGTAAGTCGGGAGCCTTGAGACTTTGGTTTTATGATAACCCACGGTATGTGAAAAATTAATGTTAAACGAAAGAGACTCTGTAACTTTCAATTTACTTAAAACATCATCCACGCAACCAGTTACAAAATTAGTTCAGAGAGGTAGTTGGCCGAGAAACACATATATTGAAATTCAAATGTGTGTATGTACAGAAAGAGAAACTTAAAAATCCATATTAATTTAATCAGAAGAAATATTTCCCTATCAAGGGGTTACCTGTAAATAACACTTATTTAAAGTCTGTTGTATGGTGTCGTGTAAATAAGAAAAAAATAATTTTCCCAAGATGAAATAATATTTGTAAACTTGTCAATCATTTCAATACATTTGTATATCTAGCAAACACCAGTTAGTTCGTATTTATAATGCTGATAATTGTTTATGTATTCACATGTGGTTAAGACCGAATACTTAATAAAACCACTACTATGTGTTTTAAATAGCTGTTTGTATATTTTGTGTAACTAATCCAAGCTTTGAAAAATAAAAGCATTGTATGAATGTAACGTCTTTTCTGTTTATTCAAAGTCCTAGTATATGTTTCCAATTTAATTTGTCAAGGTAAAAAATTGCGAAAAAATAATATTTTTAATACGGAGACTAACACGTATATTTGACTATTTTTAATAACATCATAATTTTTTAAAAAATTATTCAGATCGAGCAAATTAAAATACATTTACTTCATTCGCGTGGAGGCTGCTGGAAGCATGCGTGCTAGAGAGAGAGAGAGAGTGAGACTGATCACTGTACACCTCTGGCCGGTAAGGTGTCAGGTAGTTTAGGAAAGGGGAGGGGAGGCGGACGTGGACATGTCAAGACACTCGCCACAGCTCTGGCCAGCAAGCTTAAACATCTGTAGTGGAGAATATTAAAACTTATAACTTTGTGACTTTACAAGTCTATATTTTGCAAACGGCTGCTTGGATTTGAAAAACACATACACTGTTTAATTTATTTTTAAATTCTACACCAGTAGCGTGTATTTTTTCTGATGCTTCCACGGAGGTTTGAACCAATATCCCTCCGGAAAAAAACATGTATAATCCAGCATGAAAAAATTAAGCTTAACGTGACTCATAGTTGAGCACATACAATAAACTGATCAAATCTTTCTGCCCCGTCCCATATGTTAGGTTCAGTCTTTTGCCAACACTAGAAATACAAACTTGTCATTTTAGCTAACTTGTTTTCAAATTCAAGAAAAGGATTGTCTGTGTTAAGATGATCGTTGCACACTTAGACCACTGATACGAAACCGTTATATTTCACACAGCATATGACATTTTCCTTCAGCGATGTATTTTCTTAATCACAAGTTCAACACTTTTGATTTTAACTTACCTTCTACTTTATAAACATCATTGTTATTCATAGTTATTTTTACTATCTACATATTTACCTTCAACTCTTGTTTCGATTTTGGACATGGCAAACAATTAAAAAAATATGAAGCGTTAACGATCACATCCATAATTAAGTTTCTGCTCGAAATCATGTCGAACTAACATATCTTCCATGCAGTTATCAGTACACATAGCCGCAATACTTATCTATAGCGTTGTCTTCAATATTTTATGTAACCATCTAGACCTATCAGTCAAATATTACTTACTATCTATCCTACTGTCACCGCTACCTAGCACCATAACCCAGCGACACTTGTAATATTCGTTTTACACACTACCTACTAAATTATCAATATAGGTCAAAGCTACAATCAGCTTATCATTTTAGATTTGTATGCATAAAAAACCATACTTCTTAAAGTATTTTATCATCCATACATAACATACACTTCAATATTATCTCAGCATTCATTAACTAACCGAGGCAGATTACATATACTCTATCCATTCTAAGGTTGCAGCTTATTCATCCAAGTGAATGTCAATAACTTTTTGCATAACGAAAATTTCATTTGAAATATTGAAAAAATACAAGGTAACTATGCTACGGCACAATCACAACGTGAAGAATCAAGATATAATTTAATTACTTTGATTTATTTCGTTAGCAATTTTTATTTCTGCTGCAACCTTAGAGTGGACAGAGTATAGTAAACTATCCGCTACTTTACGGTAAGTAAATATGAACACGTATTTTCAATGTTAAATCGAATAATCGTACCACATGAATATATAAACTGCACCTTTCAATCATATACCTTATCACAGCCAAAAGCCGCCCCTCTTATACCAAATAACAATAGCTGACACATGCTATATACGGTATCATCTCCAGTTCATACATGTTAGTCAAAACATAACTGTTATTAGTTCTTCGCTAAACTTTTCTAAGACGTACAAACCTACATTTCGTTCTCATCCATCAAACAAAACCCTATTTTCATCTAGACAAACGCACCTTCATTACTCACTTGTACTATACCAGACATATTACTCAGTCAGGCAATACACACACAATACTCAATTGGAACATACTATTAAAACACATGTAAAACTCAATGAACTGTACCTCAAACCAAATCAATCTCCATGTAACATTTGACCATTTATTTCCGAAGTCACATAATTTATATGAACGTAACTATTTTTGTACCTGAATTCCTGTCATGACTAGACAAACGCACTGAATATGTATCACTTGGTTTTTATTAATAACGGTCATGATCAGTTTCCATAATACTCAACATTCCATGACTAAGAATCATTACACTAAGTAAAATCCGATGCTGTCAATGCACTCAATCGTAACGTAACGAACATATAATATATTCTGAAGGTCCGATCAGTCACTTACGTCAGTTTAGGTACACAAATAATTTTTTGCTTGTGCACATCAATATTATCTCCTATTACCAACATCCTGAAATACACTATCATTCATAAATACTCGGACAATATCGAATTATACATACCATGCTTGAATGTTTTAGCTTATATTATAAAATAAATAAATTTTACTAACTAAATCTAACGTTTTCGTAAATCACTATTATATACAACATACTATACATATATTCGTTTAAACCAATACCTGGATGCACAATACTAATCTTCAAAGATAATACTTACTAACAATAATATCTTCTGTCCTATATCAGCTCAACCATACAGACTTTTATAATACTCACACAAAAACTCACATGCAGAGCAAGTTCATACACGAATATAATTTCACGCATGCACATACCCAGCAGAGCAAGTTCATACTCGAACATATCTACACACACACCCACACACATCTACACACACACACACCGCACACACGCCTCACACACGCGCGTACATATACGCACACGCATGCACACACGCACGCATTCATAGACAAATAGCATTTTTATAATTTACAAACACCACATCGTTTTCACTCTAGAAGACTTAAATGTAAATATGCTTAAATATACGCCAGATGTAAATTTTCTAGTTAAATAATTTCTGTATACGGCCTTAAACAACTTGTTCCATCTCCTACGCGAATCAGTTTGGCAAGTGAAATACTGATATATTTAATTGCAATTAAGAACAACAGTGTTTCTCCCCGTGGGCTTAGGATTTTTGTGTTTACTAATGACAATTTAATTGACTTGTCTAACAATTTCTAACCCAATTAAAAAATTCCTTAGTTACGAAAGTTTTGACAGTACTAATTATTCAGGACCTGTAAAATACGTCACGGACCGATTTTTTTACAACAAAATCAATTGATGGAAAAGTTTCTTCATCTAGGAAATCTTCGATTGTTTGATAAGCATGCTTCTTTATAATATGGAAAGCCAAGAAAAAGGCATTCTCCCTGGATGACCGCTTAATTAAAGTATAGAGCACGGCAAATGTTGAAACGATTTTTTTTCTCGAAATTTGACTCCTAAAGAATTGTCCATATAGATCGAACTCGACGAGCTATCGTTGTGATTTTCACTTCAATGGGACATTCACAAAAATGCATATTACATAATTTCAGATTTTTCGAAATATAACCATTATGGGAGGAAGGACTTGAAATGTGTTTTCGATTAATTCTCGATATCTATCGAACCCCTTGGGATATATAGTCGATTTTTGCTTTGCTATGGTGATTAAGTAAATAATCAAAAATTATTTTAGCATTATTTTCAAAATTGACGTGTAAGGAGGTGAAACAGTGGACTTTTTTTTTTAATTGGACGGTGTTATGCATAGACTAAGCGCCAATTATATGCTATGCATAAAATATTTCTCTACTTTGAAAGAGTCTTACAAAAAGTATTTTATTCCTATATGCTGTTGTCATAAATATTTACTTTGTATGACTAAAAAACTAACTGTAGGAATGTTTGAAATCTGATAGCTAAAATTGGCACTTGGTCTGTTTGCCCAATTAGTCATCTGTATAGATTGAACCCGATGGGCAACGTGATTTTTACTTAATACAATTTTTAAGACAAACTTTCAAAACTTTTTGGAATTCGATCTTTTTGGAGATGAAAATACATGTTTAATTATTTGGGCTCTATGTATCGAGGCATCGATGTTGCTATTTGTTTCAGGATTATGCTAACGAATATACACCAAGATTCAATTTCAGAATTATTCTACCTCAAAATATAAATTCTATGCATAATCAAGAAACAAACAAGCACACACACAAACATATATATACATATATACACACATAAACATACATGCATACATACACCTACACATGCAAACATACACACATCAATGTATACATACGTCCATGCCTACATACATTCATACATTCATGCATACATCCATACGTCTTTACATACATCCATATGTCCATACGTCCATACATACATGGTGACAAATACATGAATAGTAATTTCTTAATTTTTCGTATTTCGCCATGAAAAGTAATGAAACTGGATGAAATGTTTCTTTAATAAATCGTCGAATATATCTGGAACCCGGTGGGCTCTCGTAACAGTTTCCACTCCAATGTACACCTATTAAATAGCCGTAAATGTGATTAATTTTCTTTCGAAATTCTGCCTCCAAGAGGATGATAAGACACGGAATGAGTTTTAGATAAATCCTTGATTGCTATCGAGTTTGTTTAGATTTAGTTCTCGCTTCATTATGAATACATAGGTGATCATAAGTTGGTTTCAAGATTTTTCTTATGTCGGACTATCAGGGATGTGAATGGATTAGTATGTTTTTAAATATATCATCGATTAAGCTTTGAATTATTAGGTTATCGTAGTGATTTTCACCTTAATTGCATACTTATACAAACGTTTTGTGGTGGGAATATTTTTCGAAGTTCGATACAAAAGTAATCGTGCCGGACGATGCCGCTGGTCGGCGGGTTTTTTCGGTGATCTCCCGTTTCCCCCGCCCATTCATTCCGGCGTCGCTCCATACTCACCTCGGGTATCACCCTTCACTAGCGCTAAAGATCTCGATGTTGAGCGCTGACTAAATTCTCTCACTCACTCAACCCAAAAGTGAAAAGTAGTAAAATTTGTTTTAGGCTATGTAACAATAACTGTCTAACCTAATGAAATATCGAAGTATTACTTGCTTCAGAATTATGCTTACGTAAAAACCCGTTATTTCATTTTTATGCTGATAATATAACTCTCAGTTACCAGTGGAAAAACTTTGTAAGCCTTTGAAAGCAGACGATCCGTAAAAAGAAGTACGGTCACAGAGAGCCAATTTGTACTGTATTGAACATTAAGCAATTAAACTGCTACGTATTATTCTACAGCCTCTAATTTCCTGGGAAATTAATATTTTATTTATTTTTAATGAAGTCTCGCAGTTACATATAAAGGGAACAGTAATTAATGATTGGACTCGGGGTAAATCAATCTCAATATCACGTACTACGTACGTACACCATCCGATGACCACTCTTATTCAAGTTTTTTTTTCTACAAGCATAAATAGGCCTGGGACAGTCGCTAGATTTGACACGTGCAGACTTAGGATTGTTTTTCTCGTGGACAGTTTGCAGAGGGGCAAATACCATACAGCATAGAAAGGAGCGCGACCAAGAGGAGAGGTGGAAGAAGGAAAAGGCCGGGGGATGGGGGACGGGGATAACCGGTTGTACAGTTTCCTGTAGACGAGCCTCGCAGAAATATATTTACTGGAACACACAAAACGGCGCGTGTCAGGGAAAATTCCCTCCTCCAAAACACTAACCATTCGACATGCTGCTAAATGATTTCAGACAAATCCGAGACTTTTCCTTCCCGCATCAAGTAATATTCCGCTGCGTACAAAGTAATCGAATTGTATGTGCTCTTCATTACAACTGTCAGGAGTGGAGAAAAGACTTTGCTTTCGAAGCACAACTCCGCAATATATATTAGGCCAGTGTTCTGTCGACCTAGTAAATAATGGTTAGTAATTTCATTTAAAGTAATTATAGTGTAATATATTTATTTATGGTGTAGTTAAAGCTATACCATACTTTCTCATACGTTATTAAACAGTAACTAGTCTAACTAATAGGCACAGAAACACAGTTTAACAAATAAAGTGCCTTAGCTTAGGATGCCACAAAATTATGAGGAGATTCAAAATTAATATAGGTAATGCAAATAAAAATGGAGTGAAATTCACTCTCAAATATATGGCCTATAACTGGACCAGATGTGGCCAATATTAAGAATTTCTTACACTTGGGTGTGCATTTCATTCTATTTTAAAATGCATTATATATATATATATATATATATATATATATATATATATATATATATATATATCAGTGGTGATGCGTGACCTAATTTGAAAGGCAAGCTACTAATCATATTTTAGACTACCAGGATTTTAGCGTTTAAAAATGGAAAGAGGGCAATGGGGGGGGGGGGTAGCTTAAAACTCGGAATATTTGAACTGTAGAGAGAAATAATAAAACCGACTAAAAAGCATGTACCTTGGCAACAAGCGTGGCAGCCAGTTACTGACGGAACGGAAATCATGCTGTAACGGCTTGTACGGCAGCTGTGACCGTATCAGGTATGGCGTCAAAGATTTTTTATCAGGATGCGTGAAGTTAATATGACAGGATATCTTATACCTTCCGATAAAACCAAGGAGCCAGCCAGGGGGTGGGTCAGATTGTCATGTTACTATCTACTGAATGCCGCGTCGGCAGGAAAATCATTTAGGGGAGTGGGGAGGGCAAATTCCCCCTCCTAGATTTGGAAGGATTTGTGCATAAAATTATTGGTGTATTTTATTTATATAATACTAATATAAGCGAATAAAACCGAAGTTTTATTATTTAAGTTTCTAATATATACATTCTCAATTAATAAAAAAGATGCCACAAGGTCACTGTCGCCAAAAAATCTTGCCTCTCCCCCCAAGAAAAACCTGAAATGTCGCTCCTGCGCGTTGAGAAATCACGGTTCGTGACCTGGCCGATGTTCGCGGCCATTGACTGTAGAGTTATAGCATGCGCATTATTATAATCATCACTCTCATAAAGCCTTCGTTTAATATCCTGCCATCAACACTGTTGAACGATTTTTGTATATTTACAAATAAAAGCTTTGGAATCCCTGTTGCCAAAAAAGCTTTACTAATGCTAACTTTGCGAAATTGCATAATTTTCAAAGTTAGTTGTAGTATTACTTTAGACGGTTCGGAATGAAGTGAGCACTTAAAAAATGCTCTGCAAAAATCTATTTTCAGCTATTTCGTATCTTTCCACGCGTAACGGCAAACGATGAGAAATGTCTAACATCTCTAGACACAGCACTTGAGGTTTGCGCACGTAACATGAAGTATTCAGTCGGTAGGAACCCATACAGTTTGATTTTAAAAATGACAAAATACAAGTATGTCTATTTCGGTTGATATTGTTTCAGTATTGTTGTGTTAAAATATGAAAATACACGGAAGTATTTTGCGTAATTTCGCTGCCAATCGTACAAGGTGTAAAGCAACTATAGTTAACGTAGAATTATTTGCTGCAACGGCCAGTGATATTTTTCAAATGGTAAATTGTTAGTGTTCACTTATCTTGAACGACCTATAAGGCTTCTTTCGGCAACTGGGTTTCCAAAATGTTTCATTGTAAAAGTAGCCTACAAAAAATTACAGTCAACATTCGATCTCACAAGGTTAGTTCAGTTATGTTTATGAGAACTGAGCACAAACCACCGTTAATGATATTAATTCTGCAACATTTACAAAAAAATTCGATTAAAGAGAAATTTTAAATAAGATTACAAACATGTTGAATTAAACAAATTTCAGGTGTCTGCCTACCTTCTCTGATGAGGTCACAACTTTGCTGAAAAGTAAAAACACTACTGGAAAAAGGTTTAGCACGTAATCCACACACACAACACTTGCATCCACGTTTCCGT
>PNEQ01067804.1:0-10743 GCA_003012365.1 Medauroidea extradentata | reverse complement strand
TCATCATGTTTCGGATATGCTTTTAGTCACGTAGGCCACCCTCGAAGGGTTAAGACGCAGTTGGGACAGGTATCTATGACG
Source organism: Medauroidea extradentata (assembly GCA_003012365.1). Lineage (NCBI taxonomy): Eukaryota > Metazoa > Arthropoda > Insecta > Phasmatodea > Phasmatidae > Medauroidea > Medauroidea extradentata. The sequence goes on along the minus strand of PNEQ01067804.1, from coordinate 10,662 downwards.
TAGGTTCGGCGGATTTCCCACTATGAGCCACCCGGGCTTTGAGTCATCGGTCAGCCCTCAAGGTGTTACGAAACAGCCGCCGACTACTGGCCTCCAGGAACATGGCACGCAACAATATATTCAAATAAATTGACGGAAATTAATTAAAATTATTAAACGTTCAGCAGTGTTTTAAACAAAAATAAGTAACCCCCTTGATCTTACATAAACGCATGAAACAGTAACCACGATATATTGTGTGTGTGTGTGTGTGTGTGTGTGCGTGTGTCAGCACAGCGTGTAGTTATTTCCTCGACTCCGAACTGTGTGGCGACGGGTCTAATGGCGCATTCTGACTGCACCAGGGGGAGCACCAGGTGCGCTCCGAAAACTGAAAACATGCAATAGCCACGTGGTTGCCCGCAACGAGTGCGTATTGTTTATGCTCCAACAACTGGAATACGCCACATTTACAGTGCAAAACATTTTGTGGCAACAAATTATTTAATACACAAAATTCTTCAACACCCAGGTCCTCCAAAAATGCCAAAATTCAATGGTTAATTTACTACAATTTCTCTTCTTGATCAGTCGGTAATGAGATGTACAAATGACTCGACCATACTAAACTTAAACTTACTATAGTTTTGATGACGAACACAGCACTGCATGTTTGCACCACATAAACTTTTTTTGCATTATTCAAGTGTAGAACAGTTAGATAATTGCATAATTTCCACCACAGCAAACATTATTTTCTTTCGTTTACATGATCACATGTCGCCGTCATATTTGCACTCAGCTGTAGAACCTTCTGCGGTAATAACTGCTCCCGGTGCTCTCCCATCGAGTGTAACTCTCAATTGGAACACTCAAATCCGAATGCTCCCAACGGGAGTTCCGGTAACTGGAACAAGCTGCACCCGGCGGTTGCGCTCTCAGGTGCAGTAATTGGAATACGCCATAAGCAGAGTCGTCCTGCCCAAAACTGGATTGTACGAATGTATGACCCTAGGCACGGAAGGGGGATAGAGGAAGAACCACCTCATTGACCGTATGCTGGTTACTAGACATATACCTCGCATGCCTCCGGCAACACTCAATGGTAGAGACCTGAAGAATTCGCGTTTTATTTCAGGCGCAAGCTAGAATTCCAACAACTGTAAGTTCGTGCTACTTTCACAATTGGCCGTTTACGTAATTGACACCTCCTTGAAGTCGATGAGCCAATAATATCAATGTAACTAAGTACGGGCCCATTTCACTGTGTCATCGAGCAGCTAATGGACAAACACTGTGTACTTGAATGCACATACGTTCTTGGAGGCTAGCCTGTGAATCCGCGAATTTTTCCTGTCTCTATCAATAGGTAGAGCCATGAACTTTTCGCGAAAAGAATTTTGCCCCAATTTGTTTCAGTGCTTTACGCGTACATCTGCAGTTCTGCTTCGTGGTCAGTGATTGGATGTTTTGACTCTTTCGTGTCTTGAGGTTCTATCCGCAAATCATAGACGTGTGATGTTGTAGTAACCTTATTCTGATTGGCTCAGTCAAATGAGAGACGTCACTTCACAAAGACAAGCTGCCAATAACCATGACTCAAAGCTGCAAACGTGAACTTAAGGCAGTCTGATGCCATACTGAACCAAGTCCTTTTTCATTAAATACTAGGAAAAATAAGTTTAAAATTCAGACATGAACCATGAAATTCAGAATTGACGTACACAAAGTAGTTCCAATTATATTCTTTGGTCGTGTTTATTTAGTCATATGTACGACTAATTTAGGATAAAAGCAAACAACTTCCAGCTTTAGGAGGAAAAAATGGATTTGGTTCACTATACATCCTCCATTGTAAGATGTACGAGTTTCTTGCACTGTTAAGAATTAATTCTAGAGGCTAACATGTAAGCTATCTAAAGTCTTAAAACTTCAAATACGGCGTAGCATTTTGTTGAAACGTTATTTGTAATCTTTGAAGTAATATAACTAAATGTGTAGTTTTTAAATAAGATCGACATTCTTCCTTAGCGCATAATTTTATGTCAGTTAACTTCTGCCAGCACATTCAGAGAACACTTTTGAATAACTGTTACGCCGGCAAGTATAGTTAAATATACCGTCAGAAACCGTTATGTATTATGGAAATTTCTTAACGGAAATATTAACACGGTAATTTACGATGTGAAATAATTAGTTTCTGTAACATTTCTGGCATTCTGTCAAAGTTCATTAGAGCAAAAAAAATATTATTTATAAGTAAATGAAGTATCTTCATGAAAACGTTGACCTACGAATAAATTACCGCCGAACCCCTTGCTGCTTTTATTTCAGATTAAGTACAGGTCATACGCAAAAATTATTTTCTGTAACGACGGGTAACAAAATGTGACGATGCGCAAGGTAGTCGTGCTTTGTGCTCCTGGAATGCGGTAGCCATTTCTACAAGTAGATATTATGTCCGAATAAGGCTAGGCAGTTAGGAGTCGGTTGAATCAACTATGCTAAAACTTGAGATGATTAAAGTCCCACGTGGTCATTAATAAAACCACTGCGCCGGCGGGCTTGTCTTGACCGCGGCGCAAAACATTTTTTTTTTTTTTGGGTTCATCAACGACACACAACAAGACTTTGCTTTGAAAAAGATGACAACTGCCTCTTTTTTGCAACTGTCAACTTGACTGATTGCATAATCTGTAATGCGCGGTTATAATATGACGCAGAGAAATATTATAAGCAATAAACTTTCTTCTTTGCAATCTCACGAACTCGCAACATAGTTATTATATGTAACTTCATTGTTTATACTAACAACAGTCACACTGACACGTTAGAGCAGTCTTTACAATGTAATTTAACAGCTTATTGTTTGTGTGTGTATTCATGAAAAAGTTTACGCAGTATTTTATATATATATATATATTATTTTTTTATTTTTAGCCTAGTAGTCGGGCATGTTTAATTTAGGCTACTTGCTAAAACTCAGCTTTCTGAGTGCGTGGCCGTAAACTGTTAGAAGGGTCACATAATAATTATTAATTTTTTATATTTTACCTCCTAATTTATTTGATATAAATTAATATTTTGTCTTAATATTATACATTTTTAATTTGTATCCATTGTAGTATTTGTGTGTGATTGTTGAAGGTGTGTAAGAGATGGCAAAATTGTCTTAACCGCACCAAACAAAGAAGATTTATTTTTAATTAATGTTGCTATTATTATTAAAGGTACTAACCCACATAAGTAGGAATTGTTATATTTTATTTGCACTGTCTAATAAGAATTATTTAGTTCAAAAATATATATTAAGCACTTTAATAAAATTTCTGGATTTGATCCATTTGAAGGAGAAAATATTGTTTCTAGACTTTACTTGGTTTACATGTGATTAGACACATACGTGTCTCGCCTAGGCCTATAGGCCTATGTGTTTGTATATTTTTCTTAATAATGATTCTGTCTTTTTTTCTCTACTAGTGTTTGCTGTTTTGTTTGTCTGTTGTGCTTATCTTTTATATGTTTGTTATTTTTTTTTGTAACAGTGCCATCCTGTTATTGGCCATTTGGCTGGTTGGCTGCACTTAAAATGTAATAAACGAAATGGTACATTAAAACGAAATAATAATCATAATTAAATACCGTTTACGAATTGTGTTATTTCGAAACATTTGTGTTTATCATCACAGGCACAGATGACATTTTCAAATTGGAAGACAACTTTTATTCACGCTGCTTTTGGTGTGGGTGTGTGTCCGTAGCTTAGTACGATGAATTAAAGGGGACGTTCCCTTTAAATTGTAATTTTATTTAAACTTTTCAACACCATAAATCCTACGTTAATTATTTTAAATGAAAGCTAAGTAGGAAACATATATTTTTTTAACAGTTAAGACTATTTGTTTACATTTATTTACTGTTTTTATATGTGTAATCATAATTGGAGGTAAACAAATGGTTTACTGATTTCAGTCTCACAACAGTAAACACAGATAAGTCAGCTCACTTAAGTTAAAAAATTTTGCTAAGTAGTACATAAAAATTAGTTACGAATAAGCAAAAAAAAAAAAAAAATCAATAAATCTATAGGAAGTGTATAATTCTATATATGTATGTAATATTGCTAGTTTTGTAAACGTTAATTAGGAGTAAATTAATCTTTTATAAAATGTAGCTCAGCCATTTTTTACATAATGACATTACAATGGCAAACTTTGCATACTTATAGGCCTACTTCATGCAACCCCCGAACACCAATTAACATAATGAAACTAAATAACTTACAGTGAAACTACATGTCACAGACTGCAGTTTGATTTATCAAATAAAACCCATTACAAAAAAGTTTGTGTTTTCAAAAGTTTGTGAATTTTGGAGTTGTCTTGCAGCTAACAGAAAATTATTTTGTAGTGGGTTTAATATGCTTCAAGCCGTAGTCTGCGACGCACAGATTTAGTGCAGATTATGTCGTTTCATTGTGTTTATAGGCTTTCGCGGTGTGTATGAAGAAAACCCTGCAAATTTTGACTTTGAAATTCAATAATAGAAAAACTGGATGAACTTTTTCTTTTGTAATAACAAAATATACTACAAAGTAACTTCTACAAAACTAACACTATTTAATAGAAATATAAAATTATGATTTTCGCCCCTTTTAATGACCTTTAGGCCGCGGTCTAAAGCAATTTTCAACGTCATATTTGTTTATTTTAGACATAAATTGTGTCTAAATCATGCTCTTATGAAATTTTTGTATCTTTCATAGTTTTTTTATAATGACTCGTAAACGTCAAAATTTTGCGGTTTATGTACGCCACTAAAACCAATTGACATACCAAACTGAAAGAAAGAAATCACAATGAACGACAATGTTGTACGCTGGAAGTTGACACTTGTAAAAACAAAAAAAAAAAAAAAATATATATATATATATATATATATATATATATATATATAAATTTGAGTTTTTAAAAAATTAATTAAGGTTTTAAATTTCATCATTTTCTTAAATACAAATATATTTGATTTTTTTTTTTTTTTTATGAATGTCAACTTGCAGCCTTAAATATTGTTATACTCTGTACATTTTTTCAGTTTGGTATGTGAGTTGGTTTTAGTGGCGTAGGCCTACATAAAACCGTAAAATGAAAATTTTAGTTACAATTTATGTCTAAAATATAAAAAAAACCAACACAAAAATAAAATAATGAATACGAAAATTGATGTAGACCGCGCATTTAATAGTTAGTGGACCAGACGCGAGAGACGTGCTGTAGCATGGTATGGAAAGTATTATTGCTTGTGTATCTATTAAAAATGTTTCAAATGCGTTTATCTACGTAAAGAGGACACACTTCTGTGTCTTTATGATTTTCAAAACGCCGTCCGCTTATTAAAATCATGATTCCCATGCTCCTCAAGAGTACTAAAAATACCTTTTTCACGTTACTGTAGCCGAGAAAATATCGATCGTAATTGTAAAACTAAGACATAGAAACCTGCATTGGACTATACCACAAATTTTCCACAAATAAAATAACAGGGTCATCGCTTGAAGTCCCATTGAAAAACACATTCTACGAAAACACTGCACGCTAGTTTAGCCTTTCGCGCCTAGAGACGATTAGTAGAGCCACGATTTTATGGCGAAAAGATTTTTGCAACATTTTGTTTCAATGTGTTATGCGCACATCTGCAAGTAAGCTACATTGTCTGTGATTGAATGATTTTACTCTTACTTACCTTGACAAATTACAGACGTACGAAGTCACAATAGCCTATATCTTATTCAGATTGGTGCATTCAAATGAGACACGTGTCTGAACAAAGACACGTTTCCAATAACCATAAAGCACAGCTGCCAACGTGTACGAGAGACATTGAAACAGACTGGGGCAAAAACCTTTTCGCGACAAAATCGTGGCTCTAACCAGTAGATGTTTGACGGACGTGTTATGTTCGACTTATCGCCCTCTCCGTTTCCGTGCCCCAAACGTGAAGAATAAATTACCGTTCGCTAACTCTTAATGGGGAGGGATAGACAATTTTATTGTATTTTCAGTTACTGAGCCGTAACATTTATTCAAATTGTATTATTAAAATGTTATGTTCGACAAAGCATAGGATATATTCTTGATAAACTGCTTTACGTAAATAATAATGGAATATTTCAATAATTTGCTGTGCAGGATCATCGCGAGAGATTCCCAGTGGCGGCTCGTGGGTTGTTTGCCAGGTGGGGCTGCAGATAGTAGGAACTGTATACTATTGATGAACGCGCCGTAGACCAACGACTATGATATATTTGCCGGCTACTAGATGTGATGTGACCACTCAGTAGTAAAGGGCACCTGCACATCGGCGTGTCAGTGGCTGTAGAGTCAACCAGCGCACAACCCTGTACAGCTCTTGGCAACTGCAGCCCTACCCACAAGCCGCCATTGGAGATTCCTTGAAAGTTAACCTATGATTATCTTGCAATTACATGCATGAAAAATGAAATATCCCATTTATATTTATGTCAAGCAGTTTACTAAGAATATATCCTATGCTTTGTCGAAGAAAATATTTTGATAGTAAAATTTGAGTAAATTGTTTGGCTCAAAAATTGAAAATAAAACAAAATTGTCTAACACTCCTCCGGGAAGCTATAGGTAGAATTCTTACGGCGGCAAGCAGAGGGAACTGCGGGGGCCAATCAGAAAAGTTGCAAGTCATTCTACAGTGTATTGTGAACGTCCCTCCGTGGTGTCTAGTGGAGTAAGGAATGAAGAGATTCTAATTGGCGCACGGTGTGGAGGGGGTGTCTGGGGTGTAGTGAGGGTGGATGGAGGGAGCCACTAGACGCCAATCCTTGCCACCTGAATCTCGGTCCTGCAGGCAATCATCCCCAGAGACTCGGCCGAGTTGTATCCGCACAGTGTGAGTACAAAATGACTTACATCTACGTGTGCGAAGGCATAAAGAAACCACACGCCTTTGATCTATTTTCCGTGTTATTTTCTGGCGACAAAGTAAACAGTAAGCTACCGTTTGGTCGCTTGAAGTGTTCTATCATTAGAGATGATGGTTTATCGCGGGAAATCTTGACTGTTTGCTGAGTTTCAACACACGCTCAGCTTACCAGAAGATTACTGGCTTTCGCTCGTACGCGGAGCTGTTACCCTATTTGACTGAGCCAATAATAATCCCCGACATTGTAATATTTGATGCCTATTATTGGTCTTCAGACAGCTACGTTGTGTCAGAAGTATATCACCGAATCGTATATATAGAGACCTGAAAAATTCGCGTTTTCTTTTAGGCGCAAACTATAATTCCAGCAACTATAGGTCTGCATCACGTTCACAATTGGCCGATGACTAACTCGACACTTCCTGGAAGTAGTTGAGCCAATAATAAGACTGTAACTGAACACAAGCCGTAGACATATACATGCTGACAATTATCATGAAGCAAAATTTCAGATGTGCACGTAAGTCACCGAAACAAACTGGGCAACATTTTTTTTCGCGAAAAACAGGGGTCCCTAACTACGAGGCTATCCTACAAGTTAGTGAACCCAAGAAGCTTTCCGTCTCTAATCGAGATAAAGACATCATACGGCCGGAATCTTGAATGTGACAAGACAACACTGTAATCTGGGGTTTGCTGCCTGTTATTACTTATCTGCCCAAGTCCCTGTATAGGTGCAGCTTTAATGGCGTGTACTGTCAACACAGATTACGTACGGCAGCCAATGAGCTACCAGTAGCAGTCCTCCGGTGCAGTGTTGCCACGTTGAAGATTCCGGCCATCTAGTAAAAACGACCAAGTACTCACTTTCCTGCCATGTTGTGGATTGTAGCGCGGAACACTTAAAAAAATGAGTCGATAGTTTAAAGTTCTACGGTGGAGGGTCCATTCGCATGTCAAGCAGTTAAATACGTAAATGACATAAAGACTGGACAGCAATACAATCACAGGTTGTATTCGAATATTTACAAATATTTATTAATTCATTCACTTATCCCGACTTAAAGACGCAGTTAAGGCACGGTGACCATTTCTTAAACTGAACTACAACACTTCACATTTCTTTCACATCAAATCTTACCAATTATTACAAATTACAGATAATTTTAAATTAGAGTTTAGATTTTAAAACTAAAAATTATATAACTGCACACAATTACAAAGTACAAACGTACAGTAAAAATATTGCACAGGTGCCTTAATTTTTCAAAATAGAGTTGCAAACATACGTACCTAATAATGAAAAAAACAAATACACACACACACACTAATACAATGTCTCAATAATACAGCCCCACTATTCTCAGCCATTGGGAAGTCAGTCAACATCTGCATGTCTCTATAAGTAGAGACTTAGGGACTAAAAAATTTCGCGCATTTATTTTGAAACAAGATTGATCTCAAAACGCTTGTAAATTTCGTCGAAGTCTGAGATTTGATCACATCGCCACAGACTAAATAGTAATACAGACATGAAATAACGTGGCGGCTCGTTTGTTATTGGCGAACTTCGCCGCATATTGGCTGCCCGAGACTGTTGATGCCAGCCCCGTGTACGTTTGGCTCCTGCACGTTACTGCAGGTTTCCTATTGGCCTGGCTGCCGATTATCAGAGCAGCTGCCTCACGCTGATTGGCGGTAGGTGTTTCCGCCATGTTGCTGGCCAGAGAAGCCATTTTGCTGGCGTGTGTGACTGAGTTCGCTGGCCTACTGGCTATTTCACTTCTGTATTCGTAAATATTCTGTGACATCGCCCTGACGAACTTCGAGCCAATCAAAACTTGAGAGAAAACAAGGCTGAAATTCCGTGGGCGAAACTTGCTACTCGGTGGTGCAGTATCCAATCAAAAAAATTTTCGGTGTCTGAGTATACATAGGACAATGGAGTCTAACGCTCAGGACATTGAACTCGCGAAATGTTTCAATCCCTATCTACAAGACATTTTTGTGCTTAACTGAAAAAAGAAGTATGTGGCCACCGCCAAAATATTTCGTCATTATGGATCTCACCAAATTTTTTTTTCTTGGTGACGACAAATATATTTTCAACCCCCAGTAAAACGTATGCAGTGACTACAAAAAATGATGTCGTAACCACTTAAAAAACAATTGTGAAGTCAATATTAACAAAAAAAAAATTTCGTTGGAACCACAAAACCATTTTTTTTCTGTAGGAGTGCACGATTTTCGAGGAGAAAGAAATTTAATGACTGGTTGTATTTCAAAAATACTTTAATCTAGCGTCTGCTTCAGTATTTTTGGTGAAAGTACAAATTATTGTTACTTTGTGGAGCTCGACACTCTGATGACTACCACCATCGCGTGTGTCTTGACGGAGGACAGCGAGTGAACTGAAGGTTCGGTTCACATTAGTTTTCAACGTCTTTTTTATTTTTATATTTGTACCAAATATTTTTTTTCTTATTTTAGACATAATTTGTGATTAAATCTTCCTCTTAGGATATGTTTGTATATCTCATAGTTTTTGCGCAATGAGTCGTAAACTTCAAAATTTGCACTGCACGGTTTGATGTACGCCGCTAAAACCAACTGACATACCAAACCGAAAAAATTCACACTATATAACAATGTTGTAGGCTATGATGTAACATATATAAAAACAAAAAATAAAATATTTTTGTACTTAATAAAAATTTTGAATTTTGAAATGAAAAATAAAAATTTCAATTTTTTTTTAATACATAAATATATATATTTTTTCTTTTTGTATGTGTCAAATCACAGTCTACAACATTGTTATACACTGTGAATTTTTTCGGTTTGGTATGTCAGTTGGTTTTCGTGGCGTACATAAAACCGTACAGTGCAAATTTTGACGTTTACGACTCATTAGGCCTACGTAAAAGCTATGAGATATTCAAACATTTCCTAAGAGGTAGATTTAATCACAATTTATGACTAAAATAAGAAAAAAATATTTGGTACAAATATAAAAAAATAAAATAAGACGTTGAAAACTGAGGTGACCGCGCCCTTAATATTGGCATGTATACACGAATACTTTAGATCTTTGAAATAACTGTGCAATGGGAGTGCATGACTGGATTTATTTACTTGGACTTACTCCATTGCGAAATATATGACTGTCAAAAGGAAACTAAAAAATAATACAAGAAAACATAAATAAGCAGAGTATGCTTTAGTCATCAGGATACATACACAACATGAAATTCCAAAACTGGAATCTGGTAAAATAAAAACAAGGAACAAACAGAAAATTAAAAGAAAATAACAAGAATATGAAAATAGCTAAGTTGACATGCGACACAACGACTGTTTGGAAAACTACTGTGTTTTGTTTCGTCTCATCATTTGTGTCGTTTGTTGTTTTTCTGTTTGTGCCCGACATATTTGTGTTTTGTTTAGTCTCATCGTTGTTTGTTGTATTTCTGCTTGTGTTTTTGTCTCGTCTCATCGTTGTGTCGCATGTCAACTTAGCTATTTTCATATTCTTGTTATTTTCTTTTAATTTTCTGTTTGTTCCTTGTTTTTATCTGACCAGATTCCAGTTTTGGAATTTCATGTTGTGTATGTATCCTGATGACTAAAGCATACTCTGCTTATTTATGTTTTCTTGTATTATTTTTTAGTTTCCTTTTGACAGTCATATATTTCGCAATGGAGTATGTCCAAGTAAATAAATCCAGT
>PNEQ01067803.1:0-10744 GCA_003012365.1 Medauroidea extradentata | reverse complement strand
TCTCCAGTTCCTCTAAAACTTTCTTCGCCACTATCTCAGTAACGGCTTCTGCGATCTTCTTTATCATATCACTACTTCCCAGGAGCTCTTGTATAGTGTTCATGATTGTTTCCGAGAGTTCTGTGCTTAGGTCACCCCTGGCTGTGCCGGCTTTCGCTTCCTGCGAGACGGAATCCATGGCGAGAAAGTTTCAGTATCTGAAAACCACCACTTTAAAACAAAACCACGAAGTAATTTTACAGTCACTGTACGTGGAAGAACTAGTTAATTAATCTTGCAAGTTCCCACTTCATTTAGCACCGTTTTGTTCACCTGCCTGGACACTTTTCCTGGAGCTCAAGTTCCGCGCGTCTAGCTCATCCCAGGCGTTCCTTGCCTACTAGCATTTATTTTCAAAATATAAAAATTTTCACAGTGTTGTCTCAATGGAAACCTGGAAATGTTAAAAGTGATTTTCCGTCTGCTGTAAGTTATTTTATTTATGCTATCAGAATGATTTTGTTTGTTTTTGGTACAGAAAACAGTAAAATTTTGACTAGAATGCGCTTGCATCTTTAACTTCAAAATATTTTAATTTACCCAATTGTAAACACGTTGAAATTTTATCCAACATACTTTATTTCTGAATAGCATGCTGTGTTATTAACATTAGTTTTATTTTTGCTGTGGCTACCGTGTAGAGTAAAATATTGAAATATTGTGTTTACAGAAATGAAATAAGATTCTTGAATGCTGTTATTTAATACCATGTATATTAATGAATACAGTGAACCCTCGATAACTTGGACCTCGATGTCCCGGACTTCGGATAACTCGGACAGACTTTTTAATAAATTTTAATAATTTTTAATTAATTATTTTTTGGTTAAAAGACAAAAAATTGTTTCTGCTGGATTTAAATCCATCCCATTATATTTTAGAACAGTATTAAACTTTATAACGAAGTCGTCCATCGCTACTTCAGTGACTATCAGTGCCGTCAGCAATTTCGGAACTATAGTTGACATTACTGAAAACACTGGCCAGTGAAATCAGTGAATAACGGAAGGCGGCCTTAGCCTTTAATAATCCCACAGTAAATATCTGGCAAGTTCCGTGTGGCAAAATGTTGCTAGCGAGGCGCGCGACGCGTGAGTAAAGATGCAACGCAGCAGGCCGACCTCTCACTTCTTTATCTTTCCTCCCTCTTCGCCCAGCGAGCCAGGCACGCACGTGTGTCGTAAATAAACATTTCAATGTGGTGCTTGTGAAATGACGGTAACTACGGGTTATAATGACACATAAACGGAAAATTATTTTGTTTTGATATGTACAATGAATACAGGGTTGCAAAGCAAATTGTCCCGGACATTAAATGGAAAAATTAAAAATCATTGCTTTGCACTGCTTTGTAGAAAAATTGGTGTGAAGGTTTTACGCCCCTTTAACAACAAAGTTTTCAAGATCCGATGTGGGTGGTGAAAGAACAACACAACATCCATGCCCAAGCCGAACACGATGAGTCACTCTCGCTGGTTGATGATGCTCTGTTGATAACGTAACGTCATCTGGAGAGTTGTAACATTTTAAGCGTGAATCGGATTTGTTTATAAACTACTTCACTGGAAATAATAGCGTACATGTAATGGACCGTAAAATGTAAACGTCTTATGCGGGATATTTTTAAACGATTTACAATGAGTGACGCACGTGAATGGATTATCAAGATTTTGTAGTCTTAATTTTTCCATTTTACTGTACACCGACAAAATCTTTTTTTTTTATTTTAGAAGAAATGTTCACGTTATGAACGAGTAAATATAGAAAAAAATGTACATTTGTTATATTCTACACCAAAAAAAATTTAGAAGGTAAATTTTTGAAAACCCCTTATAATGGCCGCACCTCATTTTTTGGGCCTAAAATTTGGTCAAAAATATGCGGCGATTACGCGAGTAAATACGGTAACTCTGTAGAACATGATTAAAATTTTATTGCTTTATAATATGACAATTTGTGTAAGAATACAGCTGTAAATTATGTGTTGTGTGATGCAATTTACAGACATAAAATTAAATTTAAAAAATAGTAGTGTTAAAATTTGTTCACATAATGTACAGTGACCCAGAAGGATTGTTAATTACAGTAGCCTACCGTTTTTATTCATGTATATGAGGAAAATTATTTTTATACCTTTGTAACTATGAAGGAGGGTAGAGTAACTATCAGGCTAGCAGTTGGCTGCTGCCCCTACGCTGTAACATACGGACGTAAGGTATTTTTCAATGTAAACACCTTGTGTGAGATGCGTGTGGTCTCGTGCGGCGTTTGTATTGCAGGTGACTGTACTGGTTGACCTTGACTACTTCCGCTCGCAACCTCCCTAGCTTATCTCCAACGATCATTTCTTATCTCTCTCACACGTGCACGCACATTGGCTGTCGCCAGCCAGACGAAAACTTTTATGTGATAGAAGGGTGCCTGGTGCCAGCTTCTAGCACAGAGATAATAAAAAAAAAAAAGGATCAGCCAGAAGTAGCAGCATTTACCCCACCTCTCCGGACACCCCTCGATAACACGGACAAATCGTAACTCGGACAGCTTCTCCCCCCTTTTAGTCCGCGTTATCGAGGGTTCACTGTATATACATAGTATACATACATATAAGCCTACATGAACAGCCCATGTTAGGATCCTTTTAGGCTAAGGTAGTGGTGAAGTGTCTTGTAATTTATGATTTACTGAGCAGTGCTAAACAATTACACTCAGCACTTTTAACATTAGTAGGGATTTAATTAAAACAACCGTACTAACAAGTGCATGACATTTCTAAATAAGCATGTGTCTATATCTATCAGTTTTGGCATTACGTGTATTATGAAAGGACATGGTAGAAAGTGTAGTCGTGGCTTTTTTGTACCATGTGTTTCATGCTCAAACTTTACAAATATTTAGCATCAATTGAATGTCAATTTATATTTAGCTTCAATGGAAGGCAAATGTACATAATATTGTATATGATATACACAGAAACTGCATGCCAAATAAGATTGAATTCAACCAAGTGGTTTCCGAGATATGATTTTTGGCAAACTACTCTAAATTACATATACTGTTATAAGCGGAGAGCAGTAGGACGGTCAACAACAGATCTAACACTTTTGTTTGATCATAGGAAAACAATAAAAAAAAAATTTCGAAGGATTTTGTAACTATCTAAATTATTATTATTATTATTATTATTATTATTATCATTATTATTAATCATGAATATTAATTTTATTTTAATTTTTTGTTGATTTTTGACTTTTTTACAATTTGCAGTAAGTTGGTAAAAGTAAGTTATTGTTGCATGTTTCACGATTTAGATGTATCAATTCAATATTCTAGTGTCAATGAGTTATGATTATTTTATTTGCAGTGTTCGAAATGTCTAAAAAAATTTAAAAATTTCTCAAGTACTTATAACTAAGTTATTAGAAAAATTACAACTGGCCAAGCAAAGTTTTAAGACGAAGGGAACGACGGAGCAAGAAGAAATGGTGGCCTTCAAGTTTTAGTTTAGGATAACTTAACTTATATGTTGGCCTAATTGAAAATATCAAGTGGTATAAGTGTAGCAACATTAGTAGCCTACACACAAAAAATAAATTAACAAAATATAAAAGTGGAATAGTTGGTTGACGCAAATGTAATTTATTATTTATCATCTGACATAAATATTTTCTTTCGTCTTTTGTGTCTGCACGCTCAAAATTAAGTCATAAAATACTAACTAATACCAATTAAATATAATATATTTTTTAATGTTCTAATAAATAATTAGTCCCTTATTATTTTGGGTTATTGATGTTGTAGTTTCGGACTCGTTAATGAAGACCTTAAAGTTATGTATTTTAACTTGCATAAAAAATTTTCCGGATAAACCTATAATAAGAAAGTCATTAATGAAAAATTCATATTAGTTTTAAAAAATACTTACTTTTAATAATGGCTCTAACCTTTACGGATAACTGGCGATAAAACATTTAAGACAGCTGACTGCAAACACCCCACACACTTTTTACATCAAAGTTATTTTTTGGCAATTGACTTTACATTATTTCAAGCTTATTCAACATATTGAGATACATACGTAATTAAGGTACATCACATCGCTGTTGAACAAAATCTGGGCATTTAAAGATTAGTTTTCGTTTTTTAGTTCACGTTGTTACAACAGCATGTTTTCTTTAGTATAGTTTTATTTTAAAAAGTTTTAATATCAGACACAAAGTAAATATAAATATTTAAGATGGTCATACAGTGTAAAAATGTGTGTTATCATATTATAAAAGTGATGAAATATATATTTTTAAAGTAATTGGCATCCACATGTTCACTAACCTATGGTAATCTAATAAGGGATCTACTGTTAAGAAATAAATAAGCATTAATTAAATACATTGGTGCAACTAACACAATTAACTGTGTTCCCTTTACGTTTACGCAACGTAGTACGTGGGCTAAAACATGCTCTATCGAGTAGTTACGCTTATGTTTATCCTTAAAATACAAAATACATTTTATTCAGGAATAGATATTGTAACCTCAATGCATTAAATGCAGCCTTGTAACAGTTTAAAGTGCATAAATAAAGAAAATTAAATTACAGTTTTAGCAAAAACGTACGTGGGTGCAAGCAGGCATTTTATAAGAAGAAATAAACGAAAAACAAGTAGACTATACTACTAACGGACCAATTACTGTTCCACAATTCACGTTAATGTATGGTGCATGAATGATACGAATTTATGGCTATAAACCTAGATGGTTCGCGATAAATAAAGAAATTAATTTTGTTCATAGTTCGCACTACTATTTCTTCTCCATTTTACTGTAATTTATTTTCCATATTTATATCTGGTTGTCAATTAGACTACACGTTTAAGTGTACTATAGTTCAAGTCTACTGCGCCGCCTACCTGCGCGTTAGAGGCTCAGAAATTACGGAGACATATGGGCAACCTTGAAACGCACATCAACAAGTCAAGCTCTGAAGTAGCTGAAAGGTTCTCACCGAACCGTTTTTACTATGGGACATCAAGCAGTGTCCATGTAATTTTATTGGTGGAAAGTCTGCAACTAAGTTCAGTGCAGGTCGCAATCTGAGTTTCATATACATGCGGTTAGTACATTTTAAAGTACTGAAGTCTGAAAAGGCTGTTTTTAGCCACGTTGGAGGGCTTATAAATAGTTTTTTAATGAGCATGGTGTCTTAATAATGAGGTTCTGTCTGAAGTGTGTTTTCTTTTCGTACACTGGCTCAATGGACACATGTGGAATTGTTTCGTAAAAAAACCTTGTTACGAACATACTGCAACGCATTTTAAGCGTGAGGTAGGCGGTCACCATAAGATATTTATTGTGTATTGTCGTGGGCTGAACTGTTCATTTCGATGATTGTTCGCGAAACACTGCACGTAACTTGTAAGGGCCTGGGTCAGGAGGGGATGATGCAGATGCAGCAATCTTTGCGTTATTGAGTAATTTTATACTGTTCCTTCTTATCACGTCTCACGCCACTCTGGCTGCCCTCTGCCTCTTCTCCTGCTTCATTCCATCCTTTCCATGTTCCCAGCAACTGACAGGCGACAGCAGAGCTACCAACTTTGTAGCTCAGAAAAGGTCCACGGACACGAGTAGGCAAGTCTGAATGCTTGCGTCAAGACGGATTGAACTGACGCTCACGTTAATCACACTTAAAGTTCCCTACCAGTGTAGTCAAACATTTAGTTGAAGGTAGTCGGTTTTCCGAGCCTAAAGCAAGTCTAAAGATAAATATAAATTCATGACTTAAAATTGGGGGGGGGGGGGGGGTAATGTAGCATTGCAGGACAGGGGGTTTTATTGTATTTGGTGAATTAATGTCTTATGTGATTGTAATTTTCTCATATGTTTAAAATTGTAAGATTATTTTCAGTGGTCTCGGTTTTGGAAGAGAGAGTAGAGACACAGTAATTTTTTGCTGAATGTTCTAGTTAGGATGTAATGTTTATAGTTATGGCCAGATGGCCTGGGTAGGAGGCAATAGCTTTGTTTTCTTTTGTGTTCTAGTTGTTTCCACGGGAGTTTTGGCGCCGTTTGTTTATTTAATGTGTAGTTGATAATTGTGCCCTAGAGGGTTCTAGATCATGGAACGAATGATGGTCACGCCACCGAGAACCAGCCAATGAGAGCACGGCGTGTAGCGCCCCTTCGCCCTTCGTTCTGGAATGTTTGCCTCCGCCATTTAAGAATTAGTCGTGACACAATCCAGAGATGGAGGTGCGCGGGGCTGCGGCCCAAGAATACTTGATGAAGTGAAGTTCGGGAGTGAAAACTTAACATGCATGGGTAGCGCCGCGGACTCTTTTCTTAAACCTTCTTACGGACAACCTTTAAATCTACCAAATTCCTTTCCGCCCGTGCATGTAGGCCGCTAGGTGCAGAGAGCCAGGATGGCTACTCGTTCTTCTTCGCCGCGTGTGTATTCACCTTGTGCAAATTTCTTGCCTAATTTAAACGCCTGATATACAGATGCTGTATTTCTGCTTATAACTTTCTGTGAATCAGATCCACCGTGCCAAGACTGGGATAATTAATTTTGTGCCGATGTAAACAGTAATATAATAAACCAGAAATAGTGGAAAATAGTAAAGTATATTATTTCGGGACGAACATTTTCTTTAAAATTCTGACTGTGACTGTGGAAATTCAAAATTTGGTCTACAGTATGACATAACCTACAAAATTATTGCTAGTAAATTCTGGAGTACGTGAGCACCAATCAAGAGATATGTTCCAACATATAACCTTACCTGTTTTGGCTGGGTTATCCCCGAGCTAGTACACTGGTCTAGGAGGACTGGTGTGCTACATTTGTGACGAGTGGAGCTCAGGTACTTATGCAAGAGCGAAACGTCACACTGGCAAATACCCCTAATGGAAGAATCAAGACAATGTACTGGTTTTCTGTTTCGAAATCATCAATATGTATTTCAAGTACACTAGACCCCCGATTTTACGAATACTCACGGTTCCTCTCATCGCATTCGTAAAATCGCTACCTTCGTAAAATCGATTGCGACCTATTCCCCCCCCCTCCCCGTAACATAAATTTATAATTGCATTTTTACTGCAAAGTGTCTCTAGCGTAGCGTTTTGCGGGAAATTAATTAACCTAATAATGTAAACATAAATTGATACCAGCAGCTAGACATCACACTGTTGAGCGGTAGATATGACCGACCCTTGTCCCCAAAAAATGAGAAAATCGAAATTCCGAGTGTCTTCTCTCGAGCGAATAGCCCGACTTCCGTAGTATTTAACGGAAAAATAAAGCAAGTGATAGTTGAAGTATAAATTTACATCAATAGGCAGACGTCTTACGATCAAAAAAACACCGCTAAACAATATATATGACCGATCCTTGTCCTCAAAAAATGAGAAAATCGAGATTCTGAGTGTCTTCTCTTGAGCGAATAGCCAGATTTCCGTAACATTTAACGAAAAAATAACTCAAGTGATAGTTGAAATATGAATTTATATCAATAGGCAGACATTGTACAATTAAAACAACGCCGCTAAACAATAAGTATGACCGACCGTTGTCCTAAGAAAATGAGGAAATTGAGCTGTCGAGTGTCGTCTTGCGAGCGAATAGCCCGATTTGCGTAGCGTTCAATGGAAAAAAAGTAGGCATTCGTTACTAGCACAATGCCCTTGTAAATTATTCACCAAAGAAAGAACGGAAAAGCGGATTTATTTATTCATTGCACAGTTTTATATAACTTAACATTAAAACAATCCTTCGACGTTTGATGAATTGTACACGAACGTACATATAAGTAGCTTGAATAGTGGACAGATAGCGCAAAGCGCAAATGTACGAACATTCACAAGATGGAAGATAGATAGCGGCACCGTAGCATGTACCTACGTTCAATGTTTTAAAAACGCCATTTTGTGACGTTCTTACCTAAAATTGTGAGAATTACATGTATAACTGGTTGCGCATAATTACTTTCACAGCCAGTATATGCAGTAAAAATAAATTACGAGTTCCGGGATTACGTAATACACTGTCGTCTATTTATTTTTCAAGTTCGATATAACCATAGTAGAGACCACGGTTGGTGGAGACAAATGCTTCTACACGTAGCTGATAGGTACCGCTATTATCGTGCTCACTTGTGTAATGCATGTTTTACGACACGCAGTAACGCATTTTAAGCAAATTATGCGCCAAGTTAATTGTTTTAAGTAAGTATGGTGTTAACCCAATAAAGAAAAAATAATTTCACGTTATTATTTATAAGGTTCGTGTAAAAACGTAAACACATTCGGCGCGAGGCAAGAGAGATACAAGACGTGAAACAGCCTAGAAGGAGGCTGTACTATAGTTAAATGCGCATGCGCTGGAACTTTGCGTCTATAGTACGACCTCAATATAGATCCAACTACGTCGTAGTTGATGGAGGCAGGCTGGCCGGCTTGGCACAAGCGGCGGCGGCGGCGCGCGGTTTTCAAATTGTCACTTCCACAATTTTTAACGGATTTTCACTATTTTTATTTTATTTTTAATATTGTGACTTACCAAGTAATAACTGCAACTCTACAATACATATTTTAATGCCCTGAATTAGATAATATATGTTTTATTCATTGTCAATGTAATTCCTTAAAATTTTTTTTGTTATATAATTTTGTTATTTTTTGAGGGTTCCTGAGATTGTATTCGTAGAATCGCTACCTGTGTTAAATCCAGGGTTCGTAAAATCGGGGGTCTAGTGTACTTTCTTTTGGCCTGTGCAATGACGTAGCACAATTCACGCAGTGCATGAATCTCACTTTAGGTGAAGTCTGTCAAGAATTTGCAAGATCTTACGTGGACAATATTTTAATTACCTCAGAGACTTTTGAAGAACATTTACATCATCTGAGTACTGTGCTAACTAAATTACGAAATTCTGGAATGACAGTGAAGTTCAAGAAAACAATGTTTTGGAGGGAAGAGGTACCTTATCTTGGCCATATTCTTACGCCTGCAAGCATTTGTACAGCGCCAGATAAACTGGTGGTCATAAAAACATTTTCCTACACCACGAAACGTTGAGTAGTTGAGAACCTTCCTTGGGATAGTAGGTTTCTATCGCAATTATTTGGTCAAGGTTGCCAGTACTGCTCTACCATTGTTTGAACTACTGAGAAAGGAAGTTCCTTGGGAATGGAATGACGAACGACAGTAAGCATTCGTGGCTGTAAAACAGTTGTTTTTGCAGGAGTATGTTATTAACCATCCTAAACAAGGTGTTCCTTATTGCTTATATACTCATGCATCTGGTATTGTATGGGCTCTGACCAAATACAGAAATTTACTGTTTGGAGAATAGATCAAGCTTCAAACGGATCATCAAGCTCTTTTAAGCCTAAAAATTTGCAGGATTTTCAGCAGTTGTTTAACAAGATGGTCTTTACTAGTGCAGGAATTCGATTTGGAGTATCACCACATTAAGGGCACTAATAACATCGCAGCTGACTATTCAAGCAGAATTCCCGACGTCGAGTTTGGTCAGTGCAGTAAGAAGCCAAATGAGTTTATAGTAGCTCAAGTTAAGGAGTCACAAACAACAACAGTCAACTGGTAAAGAAATTTTGAAGGTATTAAGGAGGATCAACTTGCAGACACCTTCTGTGAAGAAATTTTTGAAAAAAATTAAGAACGTTCCTAAAGAGCATCGACTTAACACAATGTTTTGTGTAACTGAAGAAGGCATTCTGTATTACAATGGGCATTATAATGCTGTGTTTGAAGATGAATTGAAACTTGTAGTGCCAGAAAAATTACAACTTACTTTAGTAATAGATACTCACGAAATGTTAGGCCACGTGGGCATTAAGAAAACATATGAGGCGTTGAGATAAAATTCTTCTGGAAAAGAATGCAACTAATGGTTACTAAAGCATTACGTGCTTGTGAGCTATGTCAGAATGTAAACATTGTCAAGAAAATTTGAATGGGGAGATATAACCTATTATACCTAAGAATCCTCTTGACTTAAATTTTCCTTTGATATATTTGGACCATTGCCAAGGTCCAAAGCACGAGTTGCTTATGTATTTGTAGTTATGGACATCTTCACTAAATTTACGAAACTATATGCAATTGTACAAGCTAATCCTCGCACAGTGCTCAGTAAGGTTACGGATTTTGTGAAAGAAGTTGGACAGCCTCGCTGTGTTTTGTCAGACAATGGAACTCAATTCACAGGAAAAATCTGGCAAGAGGGCACGGGAAAACTGAATATTTTACTCACAAGTACGGCAGTACGATATCCACAAGGAAACCCAGTGGAAAAGCGTATGAAGACATTAGGTAATATTCTTTGTATATTTTGTCACTCGTATCATCAAAGGCAGCGCTAGAATCGCCGTAAGGAAAAACCGTAAAAATAGAACACACACTTTTCAGAGATGCATGCTATAACATACCGTACCGCTGCTTAGCCGCCGTAAGAGGGATGGAAACCTGTTAATTTCTAACGGTGCGGTTACTGTTATTTCTATACGGCAACTTTATGCTCAATTTAGCTTGGGCTTAAGATAATACATTCACTACGGAAAAATACTGAAAAATACGTATTTTTCGCAAAATTACTACTGAAAGCTTTGGTAAATGGTTGGCACCTCTGGGTCTGTGTGTGTGGGTAGGTGTGTGTGTGGGTGGGTGTGTGTGTGTGGGTGT
>PNEQ01067802.1:0-10744 GCA_003012365.1 Medauroidea extradentata | reverse complement strand
TGTATGTAGGTCTAAGCCTATTTTGTGGGAGAGAATCAACAACCTTAAAAGACTTTTAAAAAAATAGTAGATTTCAAAAACTACCTGTAGTGAAATTAAGGACGTTGCATTAATTTTCTATTCAATATTTGATTTTGTAAATTTATTTATATTCGATAATGTATACTTTTGTATACAGCCCTAAAATCAGTTATTGAAATTGAAAACGTTATAATAAATATAAAATGTAGAGTTAAAATTAATGTATTTACTATGAAGACAATCCAAGGTATAATTCGTAGTCAGGTCGTTGAGCTAGACGGCGCGGCGCCGCGCGCCAGAGATATTCTGTCTTCAACCTGCCGCCAAAACAACAGCGATTCGCGAAACTCGCCAAGAGGGGCATAAATACTAATTTCATACTATCCTTTTCGTTTCTTCCACTGACACCCCCCATCTATCTCGTAAAACCAAAAAGTTTCTCGCTTACTATATTTTACCCTGCATATCCCGGTCAAAAATGTTCATGCCATCGTTAAACATTTTTTTACGTAGTAAATAACTGTCATAAAGAAAATTAAAGGATAGCGTCATTGGCAGGACAGTTCATTAATACTGTGTAATTTTTTTAAAGTCAATTGACCGAATAGTTTTTGATTGGTGATGAGTTAGGTTTCTGCGATTTTTCGGGCGCGCGAGCATGACTTGGCTTGCGGTAGCTGCGAAGGACCCAAAATGGCGGACGATTACACCTAGTCTTTATAGAGCCCTACTTTGGTGGAATACGATTGATTCAACCACTCGGTCAGAAACACATCCAAAGAGTTTAAATAAACAAATATCTAAATAACTTACAGAAATAGATATAAGACAAAACCACTTAATCGTAGTACGCAATGCAACAGCGCTGAAAACACTTAACATATATTATGAAGCTCATAATAGCTTATCAAATGAAGTTGTGAATAAAAGTCCCATAGCATTAATATTTGCAATAAAAAATCTCTTTGTCCAAATTAAAAATTTTATATTTAAAAAGCCCCACGAAATGGGACAAATCCCACGACCTGGCAACACTGATACTATTTCACACAAGTATACTTACATTAAAGTTGACATAAAAGAAAAAAAAAACATTAATTCAGAGTGATTACTTTACTGTTACATGTATATACTTCACATGCCTACAGATTCAATGCTAAATGCCTCATAGGACCTCGCTATTCAGACATTTTCTTTATACACACAATTCTTTAAACATTAAAACCCACTGTTATTGTAGAGGACGGTGTGTCAATTTGTTTTGTTGTTTCGGGAGAACGTCAGTAAATGTTAGTTTAAGACAACGTAAACAAAAACAAGTAGCAATTAAAGCAGGGTTATCAGTTCTGTTGACAGTCTGTAAGTTTTCATAACACACGTTACTGCAAGGACGAACGTCGATTAGTTGCACTTTATCAGGGTTGGTAACCATGCGCACCAGATACTGGCCAGCTGTCGAGTGTTGACATGCTCAGTTATCTGAGCGGAAGAAAGTAAACAGGGTTTCAAATGTTCACTTAATCCACAACCACATATGTCACTTGCAGTCATACAGGGGCCAACTCGACAGCATGGGTATTGTATTGTAATTATGAGACCGTGGCACAGACTAAATAGTAATACAGACGTGAAATTACGTGGCGGCTCGTTTGATACGGGCGAACTTCGCCGCTTATTGGTTGTCCGAGACTGTCGATACCAGTCCAGTGTAGGTTTGGCTTCCGCTTAAAGGGGATTGATCCCTGTCAGATAGGTTTTACGGTTTTTCTTATAATAAAAACTTTTTGGAATCCATATGGCATTGTTTCTGTTAATGTTGCGGCCTCTGTAGTCGCTCCCGTAAACAAAGCAATTTTTTTTCCTTTTCAGCTGTTTCCCGTTGCAAAATAATGAATATATTATGGTTCCAGCAATTACAGAACATCGATTAAGTTTGTGTCTATGCCTTGTTGTGACAAATATTTTGATTCATCAACTGGAACACACGTTTTCGAGAAGAAACAGATAAATCCAAGGTGGTAGGGCTCAATACCCCTTAAGCCAGGTTTCCTGTTGGCCTGGCTTGCCGAGTAGCAGGGCAGCCAACCTACGCTGATAGGCGGTATGTGTTATCATGTTGATGGCCAGTGAAGACATTTGGCTGGCGGTTGCAAAATAATGAATATATTATGGTTCCAGCAATTACAGAACATCGATTAAGTTTGTGTCTATGCCCTGTAGTTACAAACCTTTTGATTCATCGACTGGAACACACGTTATCGAGAAGAAACAGATAAATCCAAGGTGGTAGGGCTCAATACCCCTTAAGCCAGGTTTCCTGTTGGCCTGGCTTGCCGAGTAGCAGGGCAGCCACCCTACGCTGATAGGCGGTATGTGTTATCATGTTGCTGGCCAGTGAAGACATTTGGCTGGCGTGTGTGACTGAGTTTACTGTTCAACCAGCAATTTCACTTCTGTATTCCTAGCTAATCTGCGACCGTGCTAGAGGCCTACAGAATAGTTAGGAATACAGAAGTGAAACAACCGGTAGAATGGCGAACTCAGTCACACACGCCAGCAAAATGGTTTCACTGGCCAGCAACATGGCGGAAACATTCAGCGTAAGGCGGCTGCCCTGCTAGCCAGAAGCCAGGCTAACAAGAAACCTGACACAACATGCAGGAACCAAACAGATACGAGACTGGTATCAACAGCTTCGGGCAGCCAATAAGCGGCGAAGTTCGCCCGCATCAAGTAAGCCGCCACGTCATTTCACGTCTGTATTACTATTTGGTCGGTGATGCTGCCTAGACAAGACTAAACTGATACGCAGACCGCAGCACGACGATAACCGCGAGATAACAGGAGCCTGCCGGCAACATACGGGCGGGCCTAAAAACATTCGGCACCATCTTTCAAGCCGCTTCGTCCTCCATTACAAATTATTGAATTTTGTTCATAATTTGTATTTCACATACGAAAATTCCAAAAGTACCTCATTAAAGAAGACCTAGCCTAGCTCACAGACGGTATTATAGCATTTCAAACGCATTCTTTTTTTTACGTGAAACCACTTAACATTGTCAAATTGCGCTTATGTACAAAATACCACACACACTTCAAACTACGCTTTTATTATTTTAAAAAGTCGGCACGCTTATTAGAATCAGGATTTTCGGGTTTCGCATAACTGCTTAGTTAAATTTTTTTTTTCTAGACTGCTGTAACCCGGAAAATACCACCTGAATTCGCACAGTGCAAAACGAGAAGCATGCGTTGCCCTTAACTTAATTCTATCCTAAAGTAAAATTGTAAGGTCATGGCTTGAAGTCCCATAGGAAGACTACCTACAACGAAAACCTCGCACGCCAGTTAGGCGCGCTGTAAATAGAGGCGATAATGTTTCTCGTCGAGTGTGATAATCCTGACTTGTAACGTTCCGCTGTTCCCAGGCGTCAAACGTGGATATTTGAAACCTGTGCACACTCCCCTTGACGGCATAGCCGCATTTACACTTACCTTGCGATATTATACACTATTTTACATGTTAAACTAAATTCCGTGTAGCTCAGTCACCCTTTGAGATATCGCTTTTGGATAGAAACCATTTTCTGCATTGAGAAGAGGAGAATACTGGTACATAAACGAAAATGTGAAAATAATTTTATGAATACAGGGTTTCGAGTGTTTAATCGGCATGAAAACATTTATTTGCTCATAGTTTTCAGGGTATTGATATAACTTGCTAAAAGATTCCGTAGCAGTGTGGGCCGTATCGTACTGAACAAAACAGTCAGTGGTGGCATATATGTAGGTTTGAAAGTGACTGAGATATTTAGGAATATAATTTAACCTGTAACGCCCTATCCTTGCTGCCGCCGGAGCTCTGAGGTAGGCAGAAGCCTTAATGTCAGTAATTTTTTAGAGTTACGTAGGGTCACAGTGATGTGTTATACACGTCTGATGCAATATCAGTAGAAATTTTTAAGTCTAAAATTATCATCAGACGTACATTTCACCATACGTAAATTTTGTCTTGCACAGTGACGCAAG
Source organism: Medauroidea extradentata (assembly GCA_003012365.1). Classification (NCBI taxonomy): domain Eukaryota; kingdom Metazoa; phylum Arthropoda; class Insecta; order Phasmatodea; family Phasmatidae; genus Medauroidea; species Medauroidea extradentata. The sequence continues at coordinate 6,691 of PNEQ01067802.1, read as the reverse complement.
TTCAAAATGTTACCATAAAGGGCTCCCAGAACTGTCAAAATTTAATGAAGTCACAATATAGGCCTAGGTAAACCGATATTTTTAATTCTTGGCACAAAGACATGTTCTGCTTTTTGAGTGTCTTGCACGGTAGGATGCCTCAAAGATGATATAGGCGGTGCAGGAAAAAGTGAGCACTCAAAAAAGCCCTGCTAAACTTTCAGTCAATTCGTATATTTCCTCGCGTAACGTCTAACGGCGGGACATGCCTAACATCTTTGGACACGTCACGTGTAAGATAAATTTAGCAGTCCGTATAAATCAATAAAGTTTAATAAAAAATATCATTAATTATGTAATTACAATTTTGTCGATTATGGTTGATTTTGTTTTTGTATTGTTGAATTTATATGTGTACACACGGGACTATATTGCGTAATTTCTCTGCCAACCATACAAGTATCAAGGCAACTACAGTTTATGTTAACAAATTATATACAGGAACAGCTAGTGATATTCTTCAGAGGTTAAATTTTTTGTGCTCACTTTATCCCGAATCACCTATAAAATACTTTTAGAAGTTTCGTACGCGAAACAACAAACATAATCAAGATAATGAAGATAAACAAGAAGAAAATCAAAATTCAGGGTGAAGAGGCTTCGTAAGTAACATCAAACAATACTGGACACAATGACAGATGCACCGCGCTTCGGCAGTTTGTACAACAATGCAATATTGTTATATTACACCTGCTAGAGATGTCAGTGGTTGTAATACCGGCGCTGATTTCCGACAACAATATTTGTGATAATCGATTACAATTATGCAAAACCGCTCAACTTGTGACGTTTAGATGCGCCGTATTTCTCAGTAATAACACTGTTCTCCTTTTTGTTTGTTTACTTTTCCTCATTTTAAGATATTAACTTTTAATAAAATATTTTTGTCGATCGCAAATTTCTTAACGAATATTAAGTTAACACAATTATTTGTAATATATAGCCGAAAAGAGTAAATGCATAGCGTAATAAAGCATTTTGCCGTAGGCTACGATTTACAGAAAATATCCGTAATTACATAATTTTTTTCACAATAAAATCACATTACATTTTTTTTCATATAGCTGTTTGTGATTTTTTTTTTTTTAATAAACGTAACACGCTACACTGAACTGTATTTTGTAATATATTATTTCAAATTTAGTCTATTACTTGTATAAATATCGAGTTTGAAAATACAGGATAAGTTATTCCTTTGGTAATAGGTTCCTAATTAGGCACATTTTTATTTTATCAACTTTTTTTTTTTTTTTTTTTTTTTTACAGCATAACTTTCAGGTAACAAAATTTATTCGCGAAGATATAAAAACTAATGTTGGTAAAAAGTTTGGTTTCTTGGAAAACGAAAATTCTTGTACGAAGCACGAGATAAGAAAGATGACCCAGCTGCCGAAGCCTGCCAGTTATCTACCATAAACGTATTTGTTGTAATAACAACACTATGACGACAGCGGAGATAATACTGACAGTGAAACAATGAATGTTGTTAGTGCACGGTTACGTGAGTACTAGTAAATTCTTCAAAGGATAAGCTTTTCTTTTTGAGGTCATGCTCAACTCGGTACATTTTTTTCACATAGGTGTAAATAACTGAAATGGATCTGAAGTCAATGCTTTGAAAAAAATTCGACCCTTTGTACAACCATACAAGGCACAATATTAGATACGATATTTTTGCAATATAATTTGTGGTTCACCCGAAAAAAAAAGTTTTTTTAATTGATTATGACTGATTGCTACGAAAAAATATAAGGAGTAAATAAATATAGGGTTATACATTATTGTCGAAATAACGTAGCGAATATTAGATATTGAAGCAAGCAGTTCAGTAACAGGTTATAATTAAATAAAAATTAAAAAAAAAAACTCGATCAGACGAGTAGAAGTTGCTCACATTCCTTCAACAACTAAAAAGAGCTGATGATCTTCAAACGGCTAAACGGATTTTCTTGAATCGTAGTTGAGAACACTCTCGATAAAGTCAACTTTCCATCACACAAAAAAACTAAAACAAAATTGGTTCATCAGTTTACGAGCTACGAGCCATAGACAAACACACAGATGTACACGTTAAACTTATAACACCCCTCTTTTAACGTCGGAGGGTAAAAATATATCTAAATCACTGTGAAACTACCAGGCATGTCATTACTTCAAAGAATAAAAAAAATGTATTAGGGCGAACGAGATATAATTAGGTTAGTTTCGGATCGGCGGAAAATGTTCAAGTACTTTACTTTACAAACGGAAACCCGCTTAAGGCCTCGCTCTTCAGTTTTGCAATGGTTTCAAAAATATTTTTTTTAATACGCAAATTAATACATATATCGACAATTCGTTCTGTCAGTTTAAACACTTACATATCATCATTTGTATATGAATTTTTCTGTTGCAATACACCAAATGAATTTTTAGATTTTTGCCCCTGAAATATCACGTATTTTGTTGTCACAATAAGCAAAAAAAGTAAAATATTTTTTTGCTAGCAAACGGTACATTATTTAAAAAAACGCTCTGGCAAAAATGTGTATTGTATGGCTGTACAAAGTCTCAAATTTTTTTCAAAGCATTTGGTTTAAAAATATTTCAGGTATTTGCTATTGTTTGAAATAAATGAAAGATCATGACTGCACTGCAGTATCGTGTATATTTGTACGTATTCGACACTCAAGTCCTTCTAACTACAGTAAGTATGTGACTTGTTAGACAAAAACAGGTTCCTTCATTCACAGGGGTCCGATAATGTTCGGTAGATTCTGCTAAGCATATCACATTCTGTGCATCGTTCATAGTTTAATTTGTATCTTCCAATAAGTGTGAAATATAAATTTTGACTTGCGACAGCTAAATAGCTAAATAGAACAATTTATGCGAGGAAAACTCTCCAACGGAACTGTGCTAGCGGTCAAAATATATTGTGGCGACCCACGACTATCGCGCGAGCAGAGTAACAAATATCGTACTAGGCACTCATACGAAAAATACGAGACATGTTATTTGATTCCAATTCCCGCCGATATGAACCCTGTCCCTTCTGCAGTAGCACATTGTTCTATGGGTAGTTAAAGTTTTTCATTATCGTTATTTATAAATTTAAAAGTAATCAGAACATTGACATACTCTTAGTTATTTTGAAAAGTAAAAATTGAAAATATTAAAAAACGATTCTCATACTAGCCTAAGAGGAATTCAGTCCGAAAATTTATAGTCACTATAGAAAACATATATGAAAATTAATGTTGCCAGAGTTTACAGTTTTCGCCGTTGGTAACACGTATAACGCATTAACAATGCTAAAATGCCGTAGTTTCCCATGAGAGTAAGGCCAGCAGTAAAGGACCGCGGCGCATACTATGCGGTTCGTATTTCCCTTTGTGTCATGCCGCGGTAGTCAGCCGCATGCCTATATCTAGTTTCGTAAACACTCAAAACAGTATATCACAGCCTGGAGAATTCTTGTACCTACTCACTGTTTCCCGACTGCGCCTTAACCCTGATGCGACATGTTTCTCATAACTCCGAGACAGAGAGTCCTCGCGAGATGTCTGAACCCTTGATCATTAAGTCTGACAGGTGTCAACACAAATCTTATAACCAACTCCTTTCAAAGTGGTGGAGAATTTCTCAAACCTTCTTTTCACAAGCACGTGAACAATGGGAACACTAAAGTATCTACAGGTAATCACCGCAAACACGCATACACCGACGCACGCACAGAGAATGTAGGAAATGTAAATATACAAAACATAAAACTTTACACTGTTTTCTTCAGTTCATGTAATATTGGGGAGTGAAGGCTAAGATTAAGAGTTTATAAAAGACCTGCATCACAGACTGGGAGGCATCTTGCGTGCGAGTAGTGACTCGTGGTGACAGTAACGAGATGTGAGCAGTAGTAGCGGGATACAGCGGTATTGTGAACTACGAGTAGTAGTGTCGACGAGAACATTCTGCGGACCACGAGGACCATCGAGGTGCTCAGAGTTAGCGCATTGCGTCCACCAAATGTTAAGTGTGTCAAAAGACATTTAGTGGACAGAGAACTTGTGTAAAATACCGAGACTTTATTATTTTGATTTTATAACTTACGTATGTAGTAAAAATTGGTTTTGTTTGCCGTCGATTGTGACATACTCGTTACGATCGTAGTGACATGAAGACATTTGGTTTATATAGTTGTAAGTTAAATAAATTAGGCTTTCATATATTAGTTATTATATACTTTTATTTAATCAAATCAAATACTTCAATTCCTCAGCACGCCTTTCCCAACTTGCAACTCTTATGAGCTGATGCCTACAGTTACCAATTCACTGGACCCACTGAGACCAAGAGTAGTGTTACGGAGTATCTGGAAAGTTTATATTGTGAAACTGGGGTAAAGTTACTCAACTGCGTGATCTTTTTGTCGATAACATTTGACCCGTCCATAAGTACCGTGGCGAAGCACAGAGAGCGCTTACAGTGAAGCCATGAATCCGTCCAGCTTTCATGGCTCCGCTATTGCGCAGGAAGTAACACCATTTCTGTTATATTCCTGATACATGCATTTGCGGCTAACTTTGTATTGTTTTTGGCGTATCATTGGACGTGAAATTTTCTTTCATAAAACTGACTTGTGATCTAACCATAAAATAAGCAAACTTTGTGATTAACGAATTTAGTAATGAACGCAACACTCTTAGTGACATTAATTTTTATTTTTTATTTGAAAATAAACTAGGATGGCGGTACAAAGTTGTCCTGCCTGGCACAAAGCTACTTCAAATGACAGTGCTATAACTGAATGGGCTACTTTCTTTATTTTTCAGACGAAAACATATTACATTAAAGAAAAAATTATTCTATTACATTAAATAACAGATTCGCGTGTCGTATTCTGATGTCACAATAATATACGTATTAAACTAGACTAGCTGGTACATTTCAAAATTTATGTGGGCTTGATGACAAACTTAAGTCAAAAACATATTGCCTAGCTCAAATCCTTCTGTGCTGAGAAAAGTTTAGTAGTGAATATCAAACCGTCATTTGAAGCAGAAGCATAAAATATCTGGTGACACTGCTGATATTACTAAATGTTTGCTGCTCTCACAAGACTGAATTGTGTATGCTACGGGAATGTAAAGAGTGTTTTAATTTTTGGAACAGTATATCGTACGTGAGTTTAATGCTACAACTAGATAACTAGGTAGCTGTAGCTATATAATTGTAACATTGAAAACTAACTTTGCCATACACACAGATATTTGTAGAAATGCAAATTTGTCTTGAAATGATACTCCTACTCAGCACATTTGTGAACACATACAAACCTATAGGAACACTTATAAGGCTAGTTAGTATATAGACCTCTGCAGATAAGTTAAACTTGGAAAAATTAAGTTACCTAGTTCTAGTATTAAGCTGACGATATCTTCATGATTGCGTAAGGCAACCGCTCGAATTTTACCACGGACCTGTAGGGATGAGTAATACTACGCAGAGTGAGTGAGATTTTTGATCATCGCTTAACAACGAGGTCTTCAACGCTGGTGAAGGGTGACAAGACGCACGAAGCAGCCGCGGAATGAAAGGGCGGGGGAAACGGGAGACACCCGAGAAAACCCGTCGACAAACGGCATCGTCCGGCACGATTCCCACATGCAAAAATCCGGGGACCGACCCCACCGGGAATCGAACCCAGGTAGGAGACGAAAGGTCTGAACATTGGACCACCGCGGCCCTAGTAATACGTAGTAGACTACAGTCAGCTAATAAAGTAACAAAATTAGCTTGAGAGGAGTCAAGATTTCGTCAGTAAAATCAGTGTTTGTGCGCATACAAGTGCTCCATAAATAACTGTCCTCGGTTAATGTAAGTTAAAAAGCTATTACAAACACACGTTACGTTAAACGAATGTCTTTAAAGAGAAAAAAACACAGAGCAAAATAACTATAAATTCCATTTCCCTAGTATAAAGGAGATAAGTACGTCCTAGCATCTGTAGTTCAGTCTTTGGCTTTGGGAGCATGCAACAATATACTGAAATTGCAGATTTAATTTGCTTACAGCTTTAAGGCAGTGATTCACAACTCATACTGCTTTCACGATAGTTATTTGCATTCCTAAATGAAAGCAGATATGAAAAAACTGTTATACAGTTTTTAATTTTTTCTAGACAAAATTTTTTTTACAGTTTTGGCTAATCAGTGAGTAGTGGTATAGGGCGAGAACCAGTAAGTAGTGACATATAAGGTTAGAACTATAGAGTAGTGACATAAGGTGAGAACCAGTGAGTAGTGACACATAAGGTTAGAACCAGGATGTAGTAACAAGTGAGAACCAGTGAGTAGTGACATAAGGTTAGAACTAAAGAGTAGTGACACACAGAGTAAGGGCAAGCGAATAGTGAAATGTAAGGTGAGAACCAGTGATTAGCGACATATAAAGTGAGAACCAGTCATTAGTGATATATAAGGTGAGAACTAGAGAGTAGTGGCATATAAGGTGAGAACTAGAGAGTAGTGGCATATAAGGTGAGAACTAGAGAGTAGTGGCATATAAGGTGAGAACTAGAGAGTAGTGGCATATAAGGTGAGAACTAGAGAGTAGTGGCATATAAGGTGAGAACTAGAGAGTAGTGGCATATAAGGTGAGAACTAGAGAGTAG
>PNEQ01067794.1:0-14500 GCA_003012365.1 Medauroidea extradentata | reverse complement strand
AAACTTCAGTTTTATGTCCTTAAGTTAGCATTATTTACATTTAAAAATACAAAAAATATATTTATACACAAAAATTTCAAATCCAGGGGGGGCATTTGCCCCCCCCCCCCTGTAGCCCCAGATGACGCCCCTGATTATGTTATGATGATTATATGTAAATTTGCTCTGTAATAAACGTAAAACAATAAAACTGATTTCACAGAGAATAAATGTAAAAATTGTCTTAGCAACATAATGCAAAGACTTCGCTCTGTTTTTGTTGCTGAGTCACTTCCCTGAATGCCAGCATTTTTTGCATGCAGTTCTGTGAAGTGATTTTCTAGAAGTTTTGTTTCCTAACTATTCTCCTTTCCTTCAACAAACAGTCGATAACATGTATTCAGCATCATCGTAGAAATCATGTGTCGGGCAGTCTACGAAATTTTTAGAAAAGTGTATGTGTGAATGTAATGCCAGCTATTACTGAAACGTAAATACTACAGCACTAAACGCATTCATAAGTAATCAATGCAAACACTGGAATTGTGATATTGCGCGTATATATTTTGGCGAGAAATCCCTATTTACGCGTAAATTTTACTGCCGCTACCAGGGATTATTCTCAAGGCATGATTACAAAACGCTCCACTAACCACGAACAGCGCCATCCTACACTGTCAAATCCTGCATGTGTTTTGATGTTTACAGCCAAAGATGTTCAGAACTTTCACCTCGTTAATAAGATGGTAATAATTTAGTAGGAGACAGTTCAAAATGTTTATTTTATCTTCTCTGTACCGTATGAATGACACAAGACTATTTATGAGTGTAACTAATTAGAAGCTATTAAAACCTTCTTTCTCGATCTTTTCCTCGTCTGACAGAAATTAATAAGAGTGCCACCTCACGGTATTTGATGAAATGAGGACGGTTTTCATAATACAGCGTGTAAAAACGTCAAAACTCGCTGAAAACGTGAGCATACATTAAATTGTGTGTAGTTAACTTAGCCAAGTAAAATTCACTGCACGCCATCCATGAACTCACTGGCACATAAACGACATATTAAAGTATTTGCAGACATATGACTATAGTTCACCTTCATTGACTGTGATATAGATCTACAAGTGAATAAAGGCATCTTTAGTGTCACCAGAAATACAGCATTAGCACGTTTGCAAAAATATTTTGTACTATATCTGGAGATAAATATTTAACTTAATTAGTAGCTGAAACTAACGCACAGAAAACTTAATTTGGCTACTTAAATAAATTAAAACACTAGTACTCACTCACCAGTTGTTATTCTGAAAGTGCCTCAGTAAGTTATGTCATAATAGATAACGTTTATTAATGTTTACTTGGCTAGGTTAGTAACCAGTAAATTATGACTTTCATTGCACCGTACTATGAACACCGACATCACTTGGTTACATTAAACTCCGTGTGGATGTGCTTTTCTAAATCTCTGTCAAATACCTAGTTAATAAATCGTTGATTGAGACACCGAGAGCGCAGCCAGGGAGGCGGGGGCTCTAAATCCCATAAGCCAAGTCAAGTATCGACTGTAATTATTATTTTGGAGTTTAAACATAAAAATCGGGTTCTCATATAAAAGCGTCCAACTGCTTAGCTCACTTGTAAGAGCTCGTGGCCAGTACGTCAAGGGTCCTGGGTTGGATTCCTGGGCGGGGTGGAAAATTTACAATTACCGCAATGGCGAACCACCGCAGTATCACCCTCGCCTAGTATCGCTTCAGAGTTTCCTCCTGCCTCAGAGCTGAAAGCTCGTATAATATAAAACGTTAGTATTTTTCCCTTTGCCAAGCAGCTGCAATTCTGCTGATCTCTTAACTCCCGCTGCCTGTTGCCCGACATTCAGACTGTAGACGTCTTAGCAGGGCAGGAATGTTTCCATTCGAGAGGCGTGGGTGTGAAGTTTTGTTCCCCAGCGCTGTCAATCGCCATAATGCGTTGGAACAGTGAGGAGCGTATGTGAACATGTTGGAGGAATTTTTTTTCCCCGCGGCTTGATTAATTGGACTTCGGGAACGTTCGGTTCCAACAAGACGGAGCAACGGCCTACACTTCGGGTACATCGATGGCTGTTTTGAGGGAACACTTCCCGGAGCGCCTCACCTCAATAAGTGGCGATTTGATGTGGCCAGCCCGTTCCCCCGATTTGGCCCCTTGTGATTTTATTATTTTTTGTGTGATTTGATATCCCGCTTTTATGTCAACCGTCAAAGGACCCTACACGTCCTGAAGGCCAACATCCAGGCGGAAGTTGCTAACTTACTCACTACTATGCTAGTAAGTGTCATGAGAAACGTCAGATATCGGCTTACTCAGCGAATGGATAATGGGGGCGTTACCTACCTGATTTGATTTTCCAAACTGTGTAAAACCAAACTCTATACATGTACCTACATTGTAAAAATTAAAATTGTAACTTTCTGATTCACATGATGTGTTTTATTGTCGCGTTAAGAAAGGAAGCTATGTTGCCGCATCCTGTATTATTTCTTAATTTTGATTAAACTGTGTTTTCATTTCACGGCACGTTGTAATGAATAACAAGCCTGCGTAATGATTTAATTATTAAGAGTAATAATCTACTTTTCTCTAAGAGATGTTCATTGTCGTTTTTATGACATCACGTTTCCATAGATAATATCGCTCCCTCAGCAAAAATGGTTGGCAGCCCATTATATATACACATATTCATTTATGTAATTAACTCTAAATTATCAAATGCAGGTGAAAAACTTGAATTTTTAAATCAAACAGTAAAAATGACTGAATAAACAAATTTTGGTAGTGTATTGACGCATATTAAACTTTGGTCGCAAGATTTGTCTTCTCAACTGCCCAGAATTTTATTTAATGGTCTATCACTTTTGAGTTTCATGACATGCGTTACATTATATTTTCAGTTATACGTTACTAATCTATAAAATTAGTAATAATAAATTTAATGCGCAACTTAGTCTAATCGCTTTGTAAATAAAATTATCTTAAACGCTTTTTCACTCATGCAATAAGTTACAAGCGTATAAATCATTTATAATTTCATTGCTTGCCATACACAGAAGTATTTTATCTATTTCTGTCACCATCAGAACGAACTGTCTGAATTAACCCAAAATATTCTAATAATTCAAATTTTATATCGTAGGCCCTACCTTCATTTATCACTCAGGTTGTAAATACAGGTATATTCTTTGTTGGAATAAACACATTTTTTTGTACAGAAAAAAAATTACAAATACTATTTTGGAAGTATACCAATAAAATGTCTGCAAATTACGCCCGCTCTAAATGCGAGCTGTGCGTCTGTCTCAATTTTTTTTTGTGAGCTCTGTGTAAAATTCACTTCTCCTAAATTTGAACATTGTGTGTCAATACAATTTTTTTGTAAACTGCCTTAAAATGAATAACCAATTTAAAACTTATTTATGTACGTTTTACAGTAGTTTTGGAAGTGTTTTGTTTTCATTACAATTGAGAGTGTAAATGAAGTAATGTTACTGTATACATAATTTATAAACAACAATAATAAATACTACAAACGTCTCTATTTAAAAAAAAACATAAATTCAAACTCCCTGAGACTGTGTATGCATATTTCTTTGTGAGGTTGAGAAACAGCTGCTCCGAAAGCGAACTTCCTTCTCCCGCGAAGATGACAGCAAAGTAAACAAACCGACATACGTGACCATGCAAGTTATGTGACCCTTGTCGAAGTTTCAATATCAGACTTGTCGGATCTCGTTGGCTCGTGCAGCTGTCCGGAACAGTAAGGCGAGAGAGGTGCTAGTGACTATGCGGCTGGTAGGTTGTGCTCGGGATAATGAGCAGTTTCAAAGCGTAACTACTTTTATCCTTTCAGATAATTCTTCTGTCGCTGTTTAATATATACAAAGCTACCTCGGTATTAATCAAAGAGTGTAGATCGTATGTAGCTATACTCTGTTCCATAAAGTTTGGATAAATTTGACAGCAACTTGTGGGCATTAATTTTTAATATTTTGTGACTCGTTACACAATGCAAGACATTTGTAAGTCTAAAATGAACCTGAGATGTCCATTTCAGCATTTGTAGAGAAAAGTTTGTCTTGCGTAGTGACACAAATCACAAAATATTACAAATTATTGTCCGTAAATTGCTGTCATATTTATCCAAATTTATATGAAATAGAGTATAAAAATAACACCGGAAGTTATTGTTTTCTATCCAAAGTGGTGTTCAAAAGTGCTTACTCTATTGCGAACGCCCTAAAGAATAAGTTATGCTTCGTTTGTATTTCGTGTATTCAACATTAGGTTAATATGTTATTAACTCCAAAGTATTAAAATGTTGCAAAAATGTAATTGCACCATAGGTATAGAACTAACATTAACAAACACCTAGCTGCCAAATTACAAAGGAAAGCGTATTAGATCAATTTGTGTATAATGCTTTCAGAAAGTTTCACAGTATTTCGAACAAAGCTCTGAAATAAACATTTTGTATGGCACTTTATAACATATTTATAGAGTTCACACTTCTGGTGTATAACGTCTTTGGTACTTTGACCTGTTTAAAATTTACGCATTTTAAACAAACATTTGTGCATGAAAATCAACTTCTAATTTTTACGTACATATAGGAAATCAATTAAGAAACAACTTACATTTTTTTTTTATCTGACGTGAAATATTCTTGCAATGTAGCCAAAACCTTCTCACTCTTCCGCTCTTCGGGTTTCGGAAATATTTAAAAACGGCTTTGATGCAGGCACAACACACATACGCCATTTGAGAACGATAGCGGTAGTAACGTCAGCGTTGTAAACAGTTTACATCTTCTTAAACCAACAATTAAAACTACAGTACAACGCTTCCGAGCGGGCAAAGCTATGTGCGCTGAATGTCTGCCAGTCGAACGAATTCGTTTGATGACCGTTGACCGACTGTACATGACGTCACGCGCTCGGGATTCGCCAGCGTACCGGTGTGTTGTCGAGTCCGAAAAACCAAACATTACCGAAGGTACCGGAAGTCTGGGTTCTACGGTCGTAAAACTAATTTACTTAAAACACGTAATTAACGCTGAAATCTGTACAGTATGTCTTGGAAACGTAGGAACAAGTATTTATTTTATGCGTGTTTGACTTATAATTTTATTGAAATAGAAAAAGTAACAAGAGCTCTGAAGTTGGCAGTAACGAAAAAGCGATAATTACATACGCGAATTGTTTTAAAATCTGATAGCGATAAATTTACGGTAATAATAAAAACGTATACTATCTTTTAAAACTGAAAATTGTATGACAAGATTTGTTAATTAAATGATTGTCCACGAAAATATTTAATATTACCGCCAAGATAGAAGCAGTTGTATTAAATTACCTGCAGAGGTTAGATATGTTTGCTGTCACGTGTCAAGGTTTGTTCAATCACAATAATGTTAATATGTCTGACATATTGCGAGCAATTCATGGTCTCGTGACTTATTGAACACTTCGGCTCGGTTTCAGTCACCAAATTGAATTTATATATATATATATATATATATATATATATATATATATATATATATATATATATATATATATATATATAATTCTAAGAAGAAAAATGTTAAATATGTGATTATAGCTCAAATTTTATTAACATTTCGCTACATTACAGACATATAATTAAGCCGCAATCTGTGTGGCAATTTTTTTTATATTTATAATTTGCCCGACAAATTGCGATCTAACTGTGCATTACTATCTCTATTACCATGGTTCTATTGCAGCTCAAGGTAAATAGAATTTGCTGTATGGTTACCGATTTTGCAGCTCAAGGTAAATAGAATTTGCGGTATAGTTACCGATTTAAAATTTTTCTTCCCAGATTTCTAAAATAGTGAAAAATAATAAAATTCTATGTGGCGACTGATGCTTGAACACCTCAAGAAGCGCTTATGAAAATTCACTCGCTGAAGTAGGGTAGGTCATCTCAGTCACATGACCGGTTTAGTCGATTATCAGGATCTGATAACCACCTGAAATGCTATTCAAAGTTTTAAAATTTCGGGAATTCAAAAAGAACCTACGTGTTGAATACTTTGCTAAATGTTACACCCACAGTTACGTGCATTATATCCATATTTCAATATAATATTAGTTTCAGTAGTTGATCGAGATGCCATAGTTGAAATTTGGAAGTCGAGTAAACTTACCTGGGGTAATATTCCAAACACCAAAACCTTGAAATTTTGGCTGACCTACCCTACTCAAGTAAACTTTGATAAGCACCTAAGGTAAAATTTTTCTTACTCATGCTAACCTCGTGACTTGATATAATCACATAAACACTGCAAACTTCATTAATTTACATTTCGAGTCATTTTGTTGAAAACTTCAACCCCCAAGACAGCGCTGGGACGAAAGCCGCTTGCGTCTTCATATCCAGTGCTAAATGTAAGGTTATATCTCGTGCAGGTTAGGAATATATTGGAATTCCTTACTGACGAGTTTGGCAATAGAAAATTTCCACCACTAGTTGCGATGTTGTCCGTTAGGAAGCAACATCAGTTGTCATTTCCGGCTTTGAAAGCTTTCGTAATACTAATTTTTTTTTTTGCAAGCTGAAGTGTTATCGTTTTTCAGTAAAATTTTTAGTCAGGTAATTTTTCTCTTTACGTAGTCTAAGTAAATTAATTATGTTACTATAGGCCGTTCGGGATAAAGTGAGTACTAAATATTTAACCTTTGAAAAAATCACTAGCCGTTACTGCATATAATTTAACAACAACAATAGTAACTCTACCCGTTGTACGTTTGGCAGCGGATTGTCGAATATAGTTCTGGGTATTTTCCTACATAAATACAACAATACTGAAATAAAATCAACTGAAGTAGACATATTTGAGTTTAATATAATTAATAAACTTATTTTCATCGAACTACATAGGTTGCTACCGACTGCACAATTTATCTTACACGTGAAAACATCAAGTGATGTGTCCAGAGAGGTTGGACATTTCCCGTCGTCAGCCGTTACGCGTGGAATGATACGACTTGGCTGAAAATAGAAATTTAGCAGGGCTTTTTTGAGTGCTCACTTTATCCCGAACCGCCTAATAGTACCCTTTTCCCTTGATAAACTCGTTCATGAAAAATGTCAGTATCCTTCCTAAGCGGTAGTATAACGAACATTTACGTTCTGTTTGCTTCGATGCAGACCGCTGAAATGCGTCTGTCGTAGGAAGAGCGTATAAACTAGAAGATGACGCTACACACGAGCCGCTACAGCAGCCGGCCAGATGTTACCAGGTAGAAGGGGGCGAGGATCGTGTATACCGAGTCTTCAACTGCCCACCTGTCGCTGCACGTGGCCGGGACAAAAACAAACGACTGCAGCAGTCGTATTGCTCCACCCCGCTCCCCCTACCCTGTCTTCACACACCCAATTCACCCACGGGTTGCAGGGTCTGCGCAAATCTGGGGCACAGGGTCACGTCGCCGCTGAGGACGACACTTGCACGATCGCCTTCAAGTTTGTGTCGGGGGCCATATATTTTCAAACTCCTACTGGCTCTCGTCAGAAGATAACTTACCACACGTTACAAAAACACGTGCTTGTTTATCAGGTACGCCTATTATCGACCGATCGGTAATTCCCACCACTAGGAATATTCACACTACAATCCATATCAAAGACTTCATTAACACAGTTGGATATATTAGGTCAGATGTAGGCCTACATGATTCACGTGGAACATTTGTCATAAGTATTTCCTCCAATATAATTTAAGTAGGTTTTAATTTGAAGTTCTGCCGCCTCCAGCGGCGTCATTTCAGATTTTTATTGGGGAGGGGGGATGGCAAGAATTTTTTTCGGCGATAGTGACCTTGTTGCATCTTTTTATTAATTAAGCATGTATAAATTAGAAACTTTATTAATAAAACTTCAGTTCTGTGTGCTTAAGTTACCATTATTTAAATAACGAAATATAGAAAATATATTTTATACATATAAAATTCTAAATCTATGGGGGGGGGGTGCCCCCCCTGCCACCTCTAAATGACACCCCTGGCCGCATCGACGGGTATGTGGTAAAAAAGGAACTCTAAAACAAAAGTTACTTTAACGAGGAAGGTAGGAAATCACTTTATCACCTACGACTTCTTTATTTACAGAAAGTGTGTAGTAAGGTCCAGCGTACGTATGCTCCTATATTTTCATTTTACGATTTCAGTTGGTATTTTATACGTAACAGCAGTCTAGACAAGCCGTTTTTAACCCTTTTGAGGTGCCCCGAAACCATGTTTATAAGCATGATATCCAAAATACTAAAATAGAGAGGCATAAATTGAAATGTATTTTCTTTTCGTATATAAAGATATCGAACGCGCGTTTTGTAGTATTTGTTAGAAAATCTTTCTCTTAATACGCTGCATCAATGCTCGTGCGGCTGTTGTATAGGACTCTGTAACATCGGCCGAAGTTCTCAATACATTGCAACCCATTGCAAATATATATTTATATATTCACCGCGCGAAAAGGACAATCTGCCAACAAAGAGGATATAAACATTTTTCATTATTTTATTACACAAAGCTATTGCCATGTTAATCATACATACCTCAAGCACTCCGCTGTTCATACGTACAAGGAAACTTGACCCACACGCCAACTCTGAGGCTACAACCATTGGCTACAACAGTAAGACTAAATGAACAGAAATAACTCTATGCTAACACACACCGCTTGTAAGCGCCTAGACAAAAGTGGGATGAAGCCAGGTACAGGCTGTCCAGGATAAACTGACCAGTGCTTACAATATTCTGTAAGTCATTATGCCTCCATCTGTACTATTTTAAATACGAAAACTTCAGTATAACTAAAAACTAGTGAATACATTCCACAACTCTGAAAACTTTACGTACAGTCTATAGCACCAATTAGTACATTTCTTACTACTATAAGTGTTGAGAAGAGCCTTTTTTTAAAGGCAACCGCCTATATCCGAGTTTATTTCCTGCTTTTTACACTGTAAGAAATAAAAAATGGCCACAACTTGCCAGGTGCGGCCGAAAAATTTTTCAAACTAAACTCGCCGTACTATAAAACCATATAACCAAATAGTTTCAAAATTTTACTTACGAATCATTGAACATTTCTATCGTTGACGGGGGGGAGGGGATGTTGTAGTGTATGAAATGAAAAATAAGGACCAAATTTTATTTATATGGAACTATTGAATGATTTCTCCACCTCATTTACTTTTTACGGTGAGTTAAAGTTGAGGAACTTTTGAAATCGCTCAAGGACGTTTTAGTTCCTAGGTACAAGCCATCAGTTTTATGTAATACACACATTACATGTTATGTTTTATTGCATATTTTCGTGATTACTGATGTTGATAGTTACTATTTCTAACTAAACGATTATCTGTTGCTTTTAAATACTGCATAATCGATCCACATATACTGAAAACTGTCTTTTTAAATTGCGCGACTATCTTGAACTGTCTAAAATATCACGTCGTGTTAAGTTAGTTTCTTAAAGTGTTACACGTGTTCAAAATTATACATGTATAGGATGTTTATAAAACATAGGGGCAACTTCTGGAAGTCATTTCACACGAAAAATTAAATATCTTTTATAATGTGACTTATAGCCACATGAAAATAGGCACTCTTGGAAATTAAGTATCATAGTTTTATTATTGTAAAAAACAGGAAAGCACCTAAAAATTAAAAAAAAAACAACGTTGTTTAGTATTTTCAGTGACGATTATATATTTTCGGGATAGTTCTTTCAAAGGTTGAAGATCTTGTTAGCATACGACAGTATGCAAAACGACTTAGTTATTACATTTTTCCAATATTTTTACACTATTAAAATTTAAACAACTCCTTTTCAGGAGTTCATGTCTCCCTTAGTATTTTCATGGAAATATAAGTCTCATTATAAAATCAACCGTTATTTTTCGTAAGGAATCACGGACTGAAGTTTATCCCAATGTTTTATAATCATCCTGATGTGTCTCAATTCATCCTATATTTGCCGATATTATTATTATAGTTGTTGTGTAATAGTTTTGTTTAAATTAATCTTATGAGAATTATTGGTGTGAACGTTATTTCTGTCATGTAAACTTATTATTCTTGGAAGGCCATCAATGCACTATTCACTTACCACTCCTCAAATATTCTTTAAATAAATTAAATAAATCTTTCGAGGCTTTCATACTTAAACTAGTTTATTTTTATTTTTTTCTTTGCAGACATAGCTTTTGCTGCAAAAGGTGAGTTTTTGGTCTTTTTGTCCATAGAAGAGCAATATGAAACAGCGCACCACGAGAAAACCATATTAGCTATATAACCTCCCAAGATTCTGCTTCCTTTGGTCGTGTATAGCAAGCGATATCACTGCCTTAACGTCTTCTATATACAGTAATTATTTTAATATTTAATTATGTAGGATAGAGATAATTCTATACGTCTGAAATACAAAAATACACTGGAATACGAATAAACATACAGTGACTTTTCGATAAGAATTATTTTGTACTCTTATTATTGCCATATATATAATATTTATCCAGGAAATTGTTAGGGACTTTTAGCTCAGTTTTAATGTAAGTATAATATGAACACTGCTACGCGCAACATTCGTCAAGGCTATTAACTTACACTTCTAAATTATTTACATTTACTTTCCAGTATCCAATCACTATATGCTTTTTTTGTCGCATCGTACCAGTTTTACAAAAAAATTTACGACGGGGTACTGTTGACTGACATAATAAATTATATTCAAAGTTTAACTGGAATAATTTTGAAGCGATGACTTCGAAATAAATATTACAATGAATATTGATAAGCAACCAAATAAAATTCTCCTACCACAACAAAGTAACTAAAGAATCTACGAAAAATTAAATTTACATTCCAATAAAATAATCGGTTGAAAATGAGTAACTTATTCGTAAATGAACAAAAAGTGGTGTAAAGACAAAAAAAAAAGACATGAATTAAGTAAGTGCAACTTAAAACTTATAATAATTTTTTTCTTTTCTCTATAGTGAGCTAAGAAATTAACTTCCAAAGTGCACATGAAAGTAATCAGAGCCCGATATTTGACGATACAAAGTTACAAGAGTGGAAGTTACGAAATAAGTAGGGGGTGTAAAGTATACCACAATGACGCAAAAGCCACACAGAGGACAACAAAAATTAACGTGTACGTGAAGACACATATTACTTACATAGTCGTTGTTTCAAAAGTGATTTCAATATTTTCGTGTCGTCATAGCGCACATTCGTTATTTCTGTTCTTTGCCGGGCTAAGAACATTCTTAAAATGTGAGATATACCCAGCTGTCACTTGGTGTTATGATTAATTTTTATTTATTGTAACTTAGGTGGTCATGCTTTTATGCTCCGCCGATTAGAGTTTGTGGTTAATACGGTATAATATTTTTAGTGGTTCAATGACAATTTTTAGCTTGCTAAAAATTTTAGTAATAATAACGTCATAAAATAGTTGGGGTAATGTTATCTTAAGACAGTATTTTAGTTTCAAATTCGTTTTAATTTCTTTATGCAACAAAGGACAGCTAGTAGATTCCCTATCAGTTTCAAATCCCCAACGATTATTACACCCGTAACGACCATTGTGAAATCAACCGACTCGTACGACCCCTTGCACGCGACTCACGGATCACTTCCTTTCAGCACGAATACGCTCTTTTCGTCTCCATTTTCATCTGTTCTTTCGCCACGGCCGACTTCACTCCGACCGCGCCATGTCCTCTCCAGATGTATCTATACATCCTCCTTGGTTGATGTTCGCATGTTCTGAGTTGAGGAATTTTCTCAATTTCGTATTTTCTTTGATCTCCTATAGGCAAGTTCTTTGTGATGGTCTGCTGTAAGTCAACGACTTTGCAACTCCGGCTCGTTTCCGATGTCTTCGAAGGACAAGAATTTGACCACAGGACTTCTGTTACAAAGTAGTGGGTTGTATTGGCATAGTTTCAACGTATTCTGTGGTATTGCCCCGGTTCTCGTGTCCTCATAGCAAACAACTTTGAAAGAGACGTCCTCGCTTGCTGCGTGAACGGTGAAGTAGAGTAGCGTGTTCGGAGTTTTTTTTTTTTTTTTTAACACGGAACTGCTTTCACTTGATCCCATTATTTTTATATATTAAACGGCAACACGCTTCAAACTACGCATTTGTTTTCCCAAATACAGTCCACCATTGAGAAACATGTTTTTGGAGTTCCTGCAAGTGGCTACAATTAGTTTAATTAGACTGTATCTGTAAAAACTCCTACTTGATCCATTGAACAAAAATATAGAAGTGATCGTTTGACTTTACGCAATACTCCTCACAAATAGAACCATCCGGCTAAAGTATAATGTTACATAGAAAAAAAGACACGAAAACACTGCATCCCAATTTAGTGCTGCTCGCATAATAGCGGTAATATTATTTTAGCGCGCACCAATGTCGACCTTGCTGCTTTCCTGATGATTGCCTCCAGCGATTAAAAATGCATCCCGCGAGGACTTCTATCAGATATAATATCGTGTCAGTATATTATATTTGACGTAGCAAACCGAGGTTTGGGCTTAAAATAACATCTTACCCATTATAAGGGAAACTGATTCATCGCGGGAAACGTTGACTGTTTGCTAGACGTCAATAACGTACTCATATCCAACGTTTTTCTTTCATTATTGGTGTGCCCATATATTAATGGTTCAATGCTCGGCGTTTGCTATTCGCTTGTAAACAAATAAACCGTGCCGCATAAACATAATCCAATTATACAAGATGCTGGATAATGATGGCATGAAATATTATCGAGAATTTCCGTTACCTCTACCCATGATTGTTCCCCAATCAGATGATCAATCAGTGTCAATATTCTGATCCTGGACTTTTTTTGTGATAGTTGCATTTATAACACCCCCTGCAGCTCACCATTCAACCTTCCCAGGTCAACATTCCTATTTAGTTGAATATTTGGAAGAGAGGAGATACCATCCGAAAAACATATGGTGACTGTACAGTAATTTCGAGGGAAATGTTAAAGACGTCCCTGACAGGCGCGCTTTCTCGTGGTTACTCCCGCGTTTGTAGTCCACCGGTGTTGCACTAACACGTCATACCATCTGCATTACCAGTGGCGTATCGTTGTCATGTTCCAAGGCATGCATGCGGTGGTTAGCAATGACTGTACTCAACGCTGAGTTGTCTGTGGTACCATTAGACATGTAGTAGCAGGTACACCCTTCTTCCATCAGCGTACAAGAAGCAAGGAAAGAGTTCTCCCATATCATACATCGGTCTACACAACTCATCTTTATTGGACATGACCGGCAGGCGCACTGAGTGAGTGAGAGATTTTGGTCAGCGCTTAACATCGAGGTCTTCAGCGCTGGTGAGGGGTGACATAAGATGAGTATGGAGCAGCACCGAAATGACCCGTTGACCAACGGCATCGTCCGGCACGATTCCCACGTTCGAAAATCCAGGGACTGACCCCGCCGGGAATCGTACCCGTATCGCCTTGGTGGGAGGCTAATGGTCTGACCTTTCGACCACCGCGGCCTCTAGGCGCACTGAGTCCCCGTGTTCAAGTGTACAGTCGGAGCTTATACTGCATGCCTTGCGATACGACCACGATATGCCACTGTACAGCACTAATGACCTCGACAATAGCCTGGTTCGCCTAAGAAACAGGACCTGTTTACGAAACTGTTTCGTACAGGTTGACTGGGCCTGGCCCTCATCGAAGTAGTCCCTGGAGGCTAACCCGCTGGTGCTGCCTTTAATAACTTTAACTGGTTTTACTGCCGACTATTGAGATTGGGAATTGCGAGTCCCTTTCTGTCGGCTAGCATTCAACTACTACCGTCTTGGCTACGGTCGGTTCTGGAACTGGTAGCAGGTACGTCATGCTTAGAGATAATGGTTTATCGCGGGAAAACTTGACTGTTTGCTGGATTTCAACACACATTTAGCTTACCAGAAGATTACTAGCCTAAGCTTGTACTTGGCTATGTTGCCAATAAGAATCCCGCTGTTGTAATATTTGATATTTTGTTATTGGTGTGCAGACAGCTACGTTGAATCAGAAGTATATAATCGAATTATACATGTTGAAAGAAACTACAGTGTTTTCAATGGTATATTGATAGAAAACATTTTCGCAATAGTAGTATGAAAATGGCGGTCCGGGCGCAGGGACTGGGGGCTGTGGGTGTGTGGGTGACCTTGACCTTTGACCCCCATGACCTTGACCTTTGACCCCTGTAACCCAGCGCCATCTTGTTTCCGGCCGCCATCTTGTTTCCGGACGCCATCTTGTTTCCGGCCGCCATCTTGTTTCCGACCGCCATCTTTAATGACGTCAATTTCGAAAAATTAAAAAAAAATTAAAAATTTCCAAAAAAATATTTAAAAATAAAAAAAAGTTTAAAAATTCTGCCATCTTGTTTCGACCGCCATCTTGGAGGTTTCT
>PNEQ01067793.1:0-14502 GCA_003012365.1 Medauroidea extradentata | reverse complement strand
GCAACACTCCGGCTTCCAACTTCGGTGACGAAAAGTCTTATCCAATTAGAAATTCCGGAACACCAGCGAACTCCTCGCAACTCATGGCTTGCAAGGAGAGACGGTGGCCAACAAACAGAAAACTATCGCATAACGTCATCGAGTCGAGTTGGCAGTTTGGCAGACGTTTCCTCGGCCCAGTCTATCTCTGAGTCCGGAAATGCGTGGTTTCATACAGACTGCGCCGCGAGTGTCCACTTTAACCGTTGTCATATCGTCGTACCAGGTCTAAGCAGAACTGCACAAACGTGAAAGGTAAGTATTCATTTCATATAACAAGCCCTCCACATATATCTGCTCAATAACAGACATTGTTATAATTTCGATGTAGAATAAAACCAATATGCGTAAAAATAACAAACGTGACGGGAGACAAATGAGATGCAGGTCGACCATTGCGTCTCAAGTGTCTTGGCATTTTCATTTTCCAGTTTTTTAAAGAATGAATAAAAATGAATATGTTGTGTACTGATTGTGAAAGATTCAATAGTCTATAAATCTCATTTCTAAAGGTCTTTACAAATGGATATCGCAACATTAATTATTTTGTAGCGGTATTCGTATATTTTGCCTATGGCTATATGTAGGTTTCACAGCAAAGACACCAAGCTATATCTAGTTATCTATCCTTTAGGTGGTTGATCTGTGTTATACATGCTCTAAGCCACGGTCGTATGTATGTTTATATGTCGTTAGTTAAATTTTCTCCATCATCTTCTTCCTCGCAACCAAACTTGCCTGCCTATCGATTATTGGATCAGGTCAGGTCGCGGTTAACACCTAACAGCATACAATAAACCAAAATTTTAAAGGTAGGAATTATAGATGTAATTTACAAAAAAAATTAATATACATGGAATAAAATTACCGTGTACATTACACCGCCAAATAAACCCGACTTTGTCTGGCGCGGAGCGATTGCGTCCATAGATTAATGACTAATTTAACTCTATTCGGGATTACAAACAAGTAAAACTGAAATTTATTACTATATATAACATAGAGCAAAGCTATGTTACAACATTAAGGTTTAAAAAGAAAAAGACTTCGAGAAAGTCACCAACGGTTATAACTCGCACCAACACTTAATTTTTTCTATGCCTCGCACAAAAGTTGCTAGGTTAACAGTAAGAATCAGGTTATCCAAAATTGCTGCCTGTGGTGAGTTTTTGATTTGTGCTCTCCATACCTTGTGCTAGAAGCCCCATTATGTGACCACTTTTGCCTTCTTTAATATTTATAACATAATAAATTACTGAAATAATTAAAAAAAACTGCTATGTTTGGACACAAACTGTGTGTGGTGTTTGTTGTGTGTGCATTTGTTTTATTATATCGCACATACACAAATCGATATCACAGACCACAACTCGCAATGATTTATTGCTGGTGATTTGGCGAAGTTTTATGTTCATTAATGAGTTAAACGCTTATTTGCTCAGGAATATGACTCGTTATTAAATTAAGGTCCGCATTGGTATTATGTGTTTAAGCTTAAGTCACTCTTCTCTATTGATTCTAGTACGCACCTAAATAAAAATACAGTATTTAGTTCACAAAGAATGTCTAGTACTTTACCACACTAACAATTCTCAAAACGTAAAAAAAATTTCAACACCTATTTTGAATTATAGCGAATCATGCCACCAGGGCAACAGTCATTAAAACAAAATGAAAATATGCATTTCTATAACCGTCGAGGTAACTTATGTAAACTAAGAAGAATAATCATGTAACCGATTCCAAATTTCACTAGCTGTTTATACAGATTGTATCTAATTTTTCAATTTGTTTAAATTGACAACAGTTAATCACAATTTCAATTATGAAAATAAAAGTACTATAAAACTTAATATTTTTAACTGTGACATTCTACTGTAATGATGATGTGAAGGTAAATGTATGTGGTTGTGTAATGTGTACTAGAGAATATAGTGTGGAACGATAGTAAGTGGAAACTAACTCAGATGCGTGTGACACAACAAACCTTACGCGGACGTTAGCTAAGTGACACATACACATATAGCACTTGCAAATACAATATAAAAATTACCAGAAGACACTGAGACGGCCAAATTACTACACGAATAACACTCAATAAAAATATTGGAATTAAGATAATCCTGATTTATTTAAGGTGAATTTGAATGAAAATTAAAAATAATTGGTGCTATCCCAATACAGGCTGCTGTGGTACTTAGTGTGAAAAATTGCTCTCTCCACACATATCACTGACGTACTCCATTCCCTTCCGAAAAATATCAAACGTCACGTACATAAATTACGTATTCTGGAGTTATAAAATAAATTCAGTAGGTTCGAAATTCAGCTCAAAAACACTAATGAGTTCGCTCGGCTAGTTAATCCAGTGCTAGGCATGAGATACTACACAAAGGACCACTGGATAGGCTACAGGGTGACGTATCAACATTAAATTCAGTCTCGCAATTTGTTAATAGAAGTTCCAAACAGTTTAGATAAAATTTAGACACTTCCTCAGGCAAATTTGGTCAAAATAAGCAGCGTGGAACCAAAATAGTTCAAACAGTCCCGGAGGCTTAAAACTTTTATAAGTTTTACATATTTTCAGTTCAAAAAAATTGAGCCACAGAACAGGGATAAAAATAGAGATAGTAAGCGTCATGTCTTACAGTTCGTATCCCACGATGGCTTGATGCTCACTACAAACTCTCAGGAAGAAACTGGATAAAACACAGCCTCTTCTTAAAATGGCTTAATACTTTTAATAGTCTAACTCCCTATTTTATGACTCGGCTCCCTCGAGTCCCTCAAATTACAACGGTGGCAAGAACAGGCGTCACAGGAGATCTCCTGAGAGTCGGGAAGAAGCTAAAAGGACGCCGCTAATAGTGTCACTTCAAACAATAATCAAAGAGGAATTTGAAAAACTCTCTATGCTAGGAGCAAGCAAACCCCAGTGATACTGGCAAAAATTCCTCAACTGTATATTCTGCTGAATATACCAGTACTTTCAGTCATAGCATAGCTAAAATTAAAGCCATTAAAATTCAAAATAAAATTATTCTTATTAAAATTAAGTCAAATTTTGATCATCAGGTTAATAAAGACCTAAGGGAGCTTTATAGTTTAATAAAATTGCTATAGTATTTCTCTGAAATTAAAAGTCTTTCATCACTGTTTAGTAACTTTAACTTACACATTTCCATTACACAAAGTAAATTAACAGAGTAAAAAGAGACTAAAAATAAAATGACATTGTCATCTGTAATCTCGTTGCAACATAGGCCTATACGACATCAGGGTTGGGATGGTAATGTGGTCAGATGATTCAGATCCTATCACGGTGATAAGGGTTCATTTTCTTGTGCAGTTTTTTCCCCGATCGATTCTCCAATAAGTCCATAGAACAACTGTAGCTAAGCAGCATAAGTAAGGGGTTACATCCGTAGGCATGCACACTGGTGGTGCAAGGGGTGCAGCTGCACCACCCATTGCGCTTGTTTTGTAAAATAGCTTAAATATATTAAGTGTTTTTGTAACATTATATGCTACTTTCTAGTTTCCAGATTCCAAAAGGTTTGTGTCGTTTATTTTGTGGTTCATTATGTGTTTCGATTGTAAAAACACGTTGAAATATATACATTTCAACAGTTGATTCTACCATTCCTTTTAATATGCACACAAACTTTCACTATTAAAGCGTTAATATCTAAAACTATTACAATTTATTTCTGTGATATATTTAATACTTTGGTTCGGAAATTCCTTAAGCTGAAATTGCACTAATTTAAAATTTTAAAATTCAATATATTCCTTCCCGTCTTAGTTTTTGGCTTGTGGCTGTGTATATACTTGCTAGGGTAAACAGCCCGCTTCCATAACCATAACCCTGCCCCTGCGTACGCCTATGGTTACATCCTCAATGACACAACAGTTGCAACAACGTTCACTCAGTAGCTATCGAAGGGAACGAGGAAAGAACGTTCATCCGGTGAGATAGGCGAGGTGAACCACACAGGAATCGTGCGACGTGCCTGCAGCATGTCAAGTAGACTTTAGTTGGCAGTAGTGACGATCACAGTGCAGTAGTATACAGAGAATAGACTCCACTCTCTCTCTCTCTTCGTCCAGACTGGTGAAATATGAGCAGTAGTAAACATGTATACACTCTGCTGCCGTCCTCTTACCCATCAGACACTCCAGTCAGCTTGCCAGCTACTCGTCAGCCGCCCTACAGCCTTGACAACTTACTGCAAGTTTCCATCTTTGCCATCGGCTACATCAACATGGTGAGTACCTGCAGTTCAAATAAACATGAAGTTTAATAACTACAGAAACATGTTATTCGCGGAGCTTGTTTTGCGCAAGCTAGATTCGAGTGTTTCACATCAGCTTTGGTCCGAGTTACCACCAACATTTTAATGTTTGGCTAACTGCTACAAAATGTAGTTAAATACAATCATTTCCTATGCAAAATTGCCTTGGCAAATGCCAGTAATTTGGCTAACATCTTTGTATGTACATATTATTTTTAGTACGGTTACGGTCACGGTCGTAGAAGAACAGGTCTGGACACTCGCCTGGAAACTTGACCCCTTGTTGTTTGGCTGTAGTTCACCAAGTTACCGACAATATTGTGTTTTATTGGCGCTGATGTTACGGCGGTCGGACTAACCTCTACCCACTTCTTTTCCGCTAAGATAAACAATTTATCAAAACATATTTTTTATCAATTTATGAAATACTTTCTTCGCTCACAATTTTAAGAAAAGGCTGCAGCAATCTTTATTTACTTCATAAATTTAACAATGGGAAAAAAGTGGGCGGAGTTTGAGTCCGACCGCCCGGAAAACAGTGCCAAAAAGTACGACATTCTCGGTAACTTGACGAACTACAGCCAAACAACAAGGGGGTAAAGCAAAATACATTGTTAGATAGGCGAGTGTCCAGACCTATTCTTCTACGGCCGTGGTTACAGTAAACATAGTTATTTCTCGGAAATGTTAAATTGTTGTTGGTTCGTCTCTGAATAACATCGACCGTATTATCTTCTGATATTAGTTAGGTCCACCCGGATTTTCACATGTAAAATCGTGCCGAACGATGCCGTTTGTCAGCGGGTGTTCTCGGGGATCTCCCTTTATCTCCGCCCTTTATTCTGGCGTTGCTCTATTCTGAACAGCGCTTAAGACCAATATGTTAATTACTGACGAAAAACATTTCTCTTCACTTGTTTTGTTACTGGCCTCGGGTTTCTTATACGCCACCCAGAAAACGGCTATCATTAGAGACCTGAAAAATTCGTGTTTTCATTTGGGCACAGGGTAGAACTTCATTAACTGCAATTTTGCGTCACTTACGCAACTGGCCTCTTACTTATCTGACATCTCCCGGAAGTATCTTAGCCGATAATAAAAATGTGCCTTAACGTGCCTCATACCACTATGCCAGCTAGCAGCCAATGAATAGCTGTTGTCTGCTTGAATATACAGAGATTCTTGCATACTACCCTACAGGTCAGCGAACCCGCCAATTTTTCCGGGCTGTAGTTATCAGCCATTTGCGATTCGAAGAAGTATCCCCAAAACGTGCAAGATATGTAATTATCGCGATACGGACGTGGGGCAGTGATGATATTTTCTGAAATACAACCAGGGGGTCGATTCTCGAGTTGTTACGAGATTATTTCGAATTGCCGAATTTCACTTACTAAACTTCGAAACATTTATCTCACTATGGCAGAATGGTATTCTTGAGTTGAAATTCCGAAGTGCGGAATCTTAGTGCGAGATCTTGCTCAGTTTCGAACTTCCGGTTACACTCCCGCGGCAGAAATCTGCGAGTGAAAAGAACGCTCTACTTGTATGACGCACTGAACGCACCCTCTAGAGGAAAAGATCGTTTGTTCTGTGGTCGCGCGCAATATTCGCACCGGTATAAACGGAGTTATAAAGAAAATATATATAATTAACAAGAAACGTTTTCTGTAATGCAATATTATGGCGTACTAATAGTTACAAAGTCTTTATCAAGAGTAATTTAATTCGCGAGTAATTTTATTAGAAATTCAGGACACTGCTGCCATCTTGCTTCTATTATACGAACACAACGACGTTGCCTTTGTTTAACGAGCACAGCTGTTTGCAAAGCTTAAATTTGCTACGTAAGATTGTTTTTGTATTGCGCACTTCTCGTAAGTACTGACATTTAAGCCACCACAAAAGGAGAGATAGCTAAGAGTTGGTTTATTGGTTATTTCTTGAGCTAAATTTTCCATACAATATTTGGGTTAGTAAAATCACAGTAGGTCTACATAGTATAGAACGTCAAATAATTACGTCACAACGATTAAAAAATGTTTAAATTCGTAGATAAAATTGCAAATAAGTAAAGAATGTACTACGTAAAAAAAAGAACGGTAGGTGAAGCGCCTCGAATCTATTTTCAAAAATACGCCCAGAGCATTTAGCCAAGCGCTATTACCACTACGCTATAGTATCATTTGTACATTGCCTCTCATTATACATATAATACTGTGCTACGCATACATGTAACGTTAAATGCATGTTTCATGATAAAATTAATGATTTGTTGCGTACGTGTATTATAAAATGAACTAGCAAAGTATTAACATAATTAAAAAATACGCGCGGGAATTCTGCAGTACTTTATTGCTTTATTTCGTCTGTTTGATAGAGTGAGGTTTTAGAAATACACGATAAAAGCGTCATGGCTGCCGTCTTCAAGGCGGAATCGCATCTCACGACCCTAAGAGCATGTGAGATTTTTCCGCATTGAATAATTTCACTTCGAAGTTATTTTCACTCAAGAATAGCAAAATGGAATCCATTACGATTTTCCGAGAAAATTCGCAATGGTATAATCTCGCATAATTTCAAGAATCTGCTCCCAGGTATATAATTTTCTCGGGGAATTTAGTGCTGATGTTTTGTGTAGTGGTAAGAGTCACGAGCCACTTATATTTGGTGAACCGAATTTTTTTCACCAATTTGTTACAGTGCCACGTGTGTCCACATTACGCTCTGCGTCGTAATCAATAATTCAATGTTTTTAACTTACAGCTCTTAGGGATTATTTTAGCAAATCAGAGACGTGTGGTGTCACAGTAACATTGTTTTGATTGGTAAGCAATGCCCCTACATAAATTACATGCTGTACAATAACCAAAAATTAAATTTGCCAAAAATAGTGGCTCTATTTGGTATACTGGTGACTTACTACAATCTTGCATTTGTATCTATAAAAACCTCTTTCTCTCAAAGTATTCACGGCTTTGTCTAACACACCTGTTATCTCAGAGATTAAACAGGGAATCAATTTCAAAGAAATTACTTTTTTGAGACGTAATTTTACTGAAACCGATTATCATTTCAAACTCCATTACTGAAACTTGATGGACATAACCCTTATTCAATTGAAACTGTTTGGCAGCATTGATATTTTCTATCAGTACCAGGTATTGTTAAGCTTTCTGGCACATGTTTTGATGACGTTTCTGTCAGATAATAATATTTTAAACATTAGATTCTGGGTATTAGCTTGCCAAAGTAAAATTATATTGTCTTCCCTGCTTAATCTTAAAAAATCGACTGTGAATAAGTAAGCACTGGAAAATTTCGCGAATTCAATTACCTATATACTAGCATCCATTGTACTATGCATACTCAAGCCACGTCTATTCGTTCATTGTCAGTTGTTCCACTGAGTAGCATCTAGTGGACAAATAGCCGGGATTTGAGTATTTATAGTACAATTTATTCTAGCCTACGTGTCATTGAATTCGCAAAATTGTACAGTCCCTATGAATAAGACATATCAATTTGAAATTTATTATGCTACATTGAAAATAAAGTATGCCTCAGGGGCGAGTCTCATACGCCTATACATGCATGAAACATTCAGAGCTAAATTACATAGATTCATGCACTTAGGCATTGCTGTAATTTGGCAAACATGGCCTTAATTGGATGATGGTGATGTGATACTCATCAGTATACTATGTGCCAACTATAAGGCATAAGTAAAATATGATAAAGCTTTACAAATTTGGAAGAATCTTACAAAAACGGTTTCAGTCTTATAAAGTCGATATTTCTGAGGAAAAGATATTACAACTTAATAAATACTTTTTGTTGAACTGATTCAAAGCTGAAATATATTTTACACATATGTAACAATTGGCACATAGTCTTAGGGATGTATTGCACGGTCCAACTGGGGCAGCGTAAACCAGAAGTGTAGTGTGGTCGCGTTTCAAAGGGAAGCAATACACCAATTCATGCCTGCAGGAATCAACCAGTAAGAAGATATTTCCTATAACTGAAGTTATCTAATTGGTGAATTCGTTTCGTCACCATTTGTATGATGCCGGCTGAAAACTTACCTTCCCCGTCAGTATAATATTCTACGGACAAATCAGACTTGTTTATAGATATTACTGAGTATTGCCGTTTTCCTTGGATTTTACCGACGCTACGCCGCTGATGACTAGAGACATGCAAATATCGCGTTATTATTTGAAAGGCAGGCTAGAATTCATTGAACTACACTACTCACCCGAACACTCTCAGTCATGTTATTCGCGTCAGACCTTCGTATGTGTGGGTGCCCGGAGGTAACATATGTTCAACGATCTGCTTGTTGGACTCCACAGCCGTCAATTAGTTGTTCATTAGCTGTAACTTCAGTGAGTAACCAGTACATTTGACAGATTAACGAGGGATGCATAGAGCCATGAACTAAGAATTTTTCCCCAGTTTGGTTCAGTGTCTTACATTCACATCTGCAGCTGTGCTTCATGGTTACTGGCAGCGTATCTTTGTGAAGTGACGTCTTACATTTGACTGGGCCAACCACAATAATGTTCCCGCGACACCATACGCACGTTACTTGCCGGTACAACCCCCAATGCATGTGAAAGTTAAAATATCCAATCACTGACCATGAAGCAGAATTGCAGATGTGCACATAAATCACTGAAACAAACTGCGGCAAAACTCTTTTCGCGAAAAGTTCATAGCCTTAGGGATGCAGTGAGCATTTTCATTGGTGTTTGCTATTGGTCCACAACTCCTAACATATGACCGTAATAACAAATGCCCTAGACGCGAAGGTAACACACATTCATAGAAGTTCGAAATCTAACTTTTCCTCAAATAACTTCGTGAAATTTCCGGTAATTTTTAACATAATAGTGGACGTTTTCACAATTTATCTGATATCACTGGTTAAAAAAGTCGTTCAAGCGCGCCACACAATCTGCCGGCCAACAGCAGAAGTTAGATAACATTTACTTGGACCTCATCTGCTGTCAAAAAATAACGTGAAATTTGTAGGTGACCGAATACTCAACGGCAGACATTCGCCTCCCACCAAGGCGATCCAGATTTGATTCCCGCCGGGGTCGGACCCAAAATTTTCGCACGTGGGAGTCGTGCCGGACGATGCCGTTGGCCAGCGGCTTTTCTTGGGAATTCCCCATTTCCCCTGCCCCTTCGTTCCGGCGGTTCCCCATACTTACATCATGTCACCCCGTACTAGCGCTGAAAATCTAGAAGTTAAGCGTTGACCAAAATCTTTTATACACTGATGAGTGCCCCCTATACATAAGGAAAGGGAAGTTTCGCAAGTGAAATGACTTGCACGTTAGAAATGACTTACTGAAGCACTGTTTAGTTGTTAACTATCTGCTGTCCCACTGAGCAGAAGATAATGGATAAAAAAGTTGTGGATTGAATACTCACAGGAAAGAGGATGCTGGTCATTGAACTCGTAACTATTTCCTTATACTTCTTATACTTTCTTTGAATGTTTCTTGCAATGGGACAGAATGACGAACTGCTTTGCTGTGGACGTACGCCAACGCAATGTTATGTCGTCCCAGAAATTTTATAAAGAGACTAAGAAAAACAAACAATGAAATACAAAAAAAAAAAAAGAGAAAACAAGCCGAGTTGGCTGTAGTCAACACTCCCAAAACCAAAACAGCAGAACATAAAAGACTCCATTAAGGAATTAGTCAGCAACAAATAAGGAAGAAAATAATGAACAACCAAAAATAAAAGTCGAAACACAAAACAAACTAATGTGTAAAACTCAGGACACCACAATTAAGACAGCACAGACAATACTGGGACGAAGACAATAACGGACACAAGACAGGATAACAACGACGACGTCACTGACAACACACTAGACGATACAACGATGATGACACAAAGAACACAGTAGATGTCCAAAGACCTCAGGCTATAAATACAGTCCAATGTTATCCAGTTTTTACTTTTACTTCACCTGAAGACGAGAGCAGATGCCAGCTCCCGAAACGTCGTGAAAAGTCAGTCTTTGGAAATCTACTGTGTTATTTTGTGTCTTCATCGTAGTGTGTTGTCTGTGACGTCGCCGTTGTTATCTTGTCTTGTGTCCGTTATTGTCTTCGTCCCAGTATTGTCTGTGCTGTCGTAACTGTGATGTACTGAGTTTTACACATTAGTATGTTTTGTGTTTCGACTTTTATTTTTGGTTGTTCATTATTTTCTTCCTTATTTGTTGTTGACTAAAACTTTATGGGATCTTTCGTTTGCTGTTGTTTTGGTTTATGGTTGTGCAGACTACAGAAAACTCGGTTTGTTTTCTGTTTTTTTTTTTTTTTGTATTTTGTTGTTTTTTCCTTTCTAAGATTTCTGGGCGACACAATATTGCAATGTCGTAGGTCCACAATAATACAGTTTCTTTAACTAACCTTAGGCGGGGAAATGAGAAGACACGTAAACGCCGTAAAGAAACCCTCAGAATTTACTAAGCAAGTTGCAACCATGGTAAAACACAGAAAGCGGTAAAAATTTTTCGACGAAAATGCCATAACAGTGTTTGCCAATCGAAAATATTCGGTACTTTACGTATACGAAATAATGTATTTTTTTTGTTTGTGGGTCTTAAGACATATAATCTAGCACGGTTTCTTTAATTTACCGGAGGTAATTAAAAAGGTAGGCCATATGAACGAAATTTGTCTCTACGTTAAGAATAAAACCGTTTTTAAGTAGCAGCACTTGTACATATTGTTCTGTAATAGAAAATATATGTTATCTGAATATCCTTACAGAACAAGTGATGCTACTAAAAAGTAAATCAATGAGGCATGTTAAGTAAAGGGAGTCCCAACCTGCTCTTCGAAGAAGTTTTGAAATGTTTAAACTGAGAGAATGAGAAAAATGGAGGAAAAATTCATTATTTCAAGGTAGCAGCTCTCTGCCAACCTCTACTAGTGACGAAAGAAATTGTGTCGTCCGCCTACTTCGAAAAGAAAGTCAGTTAGCATCCTCAATGAAACTGTCTGATTCACATGAAAAATGTATCAATGGTGGAGGTTCAAGAGGGCGGCTTTAAAAAAGGTAAAATTTTGAGCGGTTATTAGAAACAAATAAGGCGTATGACCATAAAAAATGAGGCAGCTTATGAAATAAATAGATTGCCATAAAAGTGCATTAAAAAAAGTAGAAGGAAAATATTTAGGACAATGTTAAGTGAATTCGAGCAATCATGAGAGAAATTCTGTAAACGCGAGGAAAATTTAAAGGTCTTAATTTGTTTTCGTAATTTTTGTATTTTTTTTAATTTTGAGTATTTCGTCACTTTGGCTTCAAAACCAGTGGTAAACGTCTAGTGCAATGGTGTATACTGTATATTAAAGATGCCTCTGGGGTTCTGACGACTGAATATTTCTACATTAATATTCACCTGCCAAAAGTCCTTTGGAATATTGTCCCAGAACATACAGCCTGTTCATACACCCTTGCAGATCGTTTTAGTAGTGATATTCAACTGTTCCTTTTGTATGTGAATAGGTACTCGGATGATTCCTTACCAAATGCTACAGCCAAATATTTTTTAATGTAGACAGCATTGGTGCACCTGTAATTCAGGATAACGATGGAGAAATACCGGGATCGATATGTCATTGTAAAAACAATGGAGGATGTAAATGTGTGTTAATGTATAGCTGTACTAAGTGTACATTCAGGTATAAAATGTTTACTGCGTTTTTCTTTGGTTTGTTATCCTCCCTTATCTGCCCTATCTGTATGTCTTAGTTTAATTTTATTGTCTATAGCAGAGTAGTTGTTTATTTGTCAGCAGGTAACAGGTACAGTGATGTTTCAATTTATTTGGGTGTCTTGGTGAGGAAGGGGGGGAGTCTACCTTTGGCCGAGTAAGAGGAGGTGAGGGGTGACAGAAATAATACGTTTGCCTTAGACGAAGACAGTCTAGACCTGCCCCTGCATGCCTGCCATATAATAGCTTAAACAGAGCCCTGAATGGTCTGGTGAGTGAAGTATACAGGATGGGGCTGAATTCGACTGACAAACCTCGGGAGGTGATTTCTCAGTACATTAAAATAACAAAATGTGCAGAAAACTTTGCGTCTAACATTTATATTTACGATGAAATAAGCCTTTGAAGTTTGAATTTTGAAACGATATTTTTACAAAATATGTGAAAATAAATAACTTGGAAGGACATTGCTCTGAACATAGTTTTATGATGTTAGGCTCTTCTGATACATAGCAAATTTTGGTAAAGACCTTCCACCTTTGTGAAAATAACAGGGGTGGCAACCCTCTACTTGCATACAACTTTTGTAAACATCAGGAAACTAGAACTTTTTATGAAGGTTTATTGAGCTATGTGACTTATGTCCTAGATAGTTGTAACAAGAGGATCATTTTTGTTACGTATGTCACATAGCTCTATAATACTTCATCAAATGTTCTAATTTCCTGGTGCTACAAAACTTGTACGTAAGTAGAGGGTGACCAGCCCTGTTATTTCACAAGGGTGGAAGGTCTATACCAGAATTTTCTATGGATTAGAAGAGCCTAACACACAAAGCTACGTTCAGAGTATTGTCCTTCTAAGTTATTTATTTTTGCATATTTTGTGAAAATAACGTTTCAAAATTCGAACTTCAAAGGCCTGTTTCACCACAAATATTAATATTAGACAAAGTGTTCTTCACATTTTGTGCTGATTATTTACTTAGGAATCACATCCCACGGTTTGTCGGTCGAATTCGGCCCCATCATGTATACTTAACAAAAGCAACAATTATCGGTAACAGGATAAAATTTCCGCAACACTGTAAGTATCTTTGACTTCCTTGAAAGGTTCCATGGAAGACCATGTTTCCTTCTGTACAGTTCTGCAGATCTGCTTCGCAGCTATTGGCAGAGCTTATCTTTGTGTAGAGACGTCATACGTTGACTGTGCCAATCAGAACACAACTACTAGGACACTACTTGTCTGAGATTAGTGTGTAGTAGCCCAAGACGTTGAGAGTTAGAAACATCTAATGACTGACCACGAAGCAGGTGTGCAAGTAAGGAAGCGAAACAAGTGGTGCAAAAAACGATTTGTGAAAATTAGTTGTCCCTAAAGGAGTACTATGGAACAGGAAGGGTTACATCATATCTTGTCATCTAACTGCTGAATGTTACAAGAATCAGTACTAAATATAACTGTGGAACCACATGGTACTGTCAGGTGGAACTTCCCCAAACTTTACCAACCAACCTAGGGGGTCCAGGAAGGGTAAACCAATAGGGTAAACCGATCAAGACAGCTCCTAGGCCAGCCAAGCAAAGAAAGGGGAAAACAGTACTAACGTGGACACACGTTGTTGATCGGTGCTCCTTATTATAGGTCAGAGAAAGGGCCAAACCTCCTTTCCCCAATACTTCACATTAAAATTATTAATTTAAGAGACCACATAAAAATTTTAATTTTAATTTAGGAGCATGAGAGCCTTTGAATATTTAACTTTATTAAATGAGTTAAGTCTAGTAAATAAAATTGTAATAAGAATTCAGAAAAAATATTTTTTTTTAAAATATCTTGCTTAGTTAATTAGATAACAATAATAAAATCTTTGCACATTAAGTATCTGGTGTATGTAGATTAATCAATACGGTACATTACCATTCAAGAAAAGCACGTATGACTTAAGAATATAACAAATAATTTAAAATAGGGATCCCGAAAAAATTAATTAACTTACATTTTAAATTTACAAATTTAAAAAAAAAATTCAATTTTTGTGGTTTAATTAGTTTTGCAGAGATTGTGATCGAATATTAAATAAAAGTTTCAAATTTGAATAATTAGTGCTGTGTGCACATCAAGTAGTTAGGACGAGAGAAGAAAAATAAATATATAGGCTGGACTTTCCTGGCTGTCCTTCATGGGGACACTCTTGCCACCGCCGAAAGATGTTACTTCTCCATCTCGCCCATGGCTACCGATGACGGTACAGCAAAAGGACGAGTAGAAATAATGTTACGTCTACATCTCGCCCATGGCTACCGATGACGGTACAGCAAAAGGACGAGTAGAAATAATGTTACGTCTACATCTCGCCCATGGCTACCGATGACGGTACAGCAAAAGGACGAGAAGAAATAA